>CABHPQ010166335.1:21882-68931 GCA_902168405.1 Peromyscus aztecus
TTCTATTCCAATTAAGCAAGAAGTTCCTTTTTTTTTTTTTTTTTTTTGGTTTTTTGAGACAGGGTTTCTCTGTGTAGCTTTGCGCCTTTCCTGGAACTCACTTGGTAGCCCAGGCTGGCCTCGAACTCACAGAGATCCGCCTGGCTCTGCCTCCCAAGTGCTAGGATTAAAGGCGTGCGCCACCACTGCCCGGCCGAGTCTCTGCAGTTATTATGACCTACGGCAAAAAGAAGTATCCCTGATCGAGGCTGAGAGTAGCTCAAATCTATGGGTATCAATACAAATATTTGTAAAGCTCTGTCATCAAGATGACATGCCCATTCTGCAAAACAACAGCAGTATCTTCCTCAGTAAGGCACATGACCACCCTAGCCATGGAATTTTGACTAGATTTATACTACCAGGCATTAATTCTCTCCTGTGGATCAGTCCTCATACCTAATCAGAAAGAGCAAAGTTACTCCATAACACTCATGCACTATTATGCCAGAGAGCTCATCCCACTTGGCTAGTGTAGCACACAGGATCTGCACCTAGTTAAGTGTGTTGATGGCTTTTCTCCCTCATTAGCCTTCACAACACCTCCAACACTATGAAAACTAGCCAGCAAATTTCATTTCCCTTTGTCCTGCAACCAAAACAGGTGACATCTTCAAGAGTACAATTTTACTTTCTAGTTCTGATGAGCAACCAAAAGCAATAGCCCGTATTGTTTGTGGGCCTCCACGGCTCCTAACCAAGATTTCAGGATGAGAGAGCCCACTTCTAGTACATGGTATTTAGTAGTCTGTTGCTTCTAGGAGCAGCTTTCTCCACTCAGGAAAGAGGAGGCTTCTATTCAAACTCTTATTTCCTTTACATTTTGGTTTTCCATTAGCTTATAAACTAGTACGATCCATTATATATTTTTTCCTACATCACTGGTTTTGGTAAATCCATTACCACCCCTCCTCTCTCTCATCAGCTCATCCAGCCATGTTCACTTAAACTTATAGGATAAAGAAAAAAAAGTCACAGAACAAATTTTCCATTTGCAATGTGACACATTCATTTGCATATGAACACTGCCCCTGAAAGGTTTTATGCACGAAGGCAAAGGTTATGCTGTCTAGAGGCTTTGTTTACTCTTCACTTTGCTTTTTTCTCTATTTTCAATATGGCAGCAGTTTGGTGATTTTTTTTTCAAATTATGTGTACACACCCAGAAATGTGAATATCAACATACATGTTAAAATACCATGCCCATGTCAGCCCTGCAGTTTCTAAGGTCAGGATACTAGTTCTGATATTTGCAAGTCTTGGAATACTGGTGAGTCTGCATTATTTATCAGATGTGTCACAGTCTCCATATCTTAAAATGTGGATACCAGTAGTAGGTTGAATCAGCCCATGCATGTCTTGTAGTAAGTACTCAGAATCAGCTCTCATTATCCCCTTCATCTAAGGTATCATACACACAAAACTATATTTAAAAAAATAATAGAGCTATCCTTACAAATTGGAAACTTTGCAGATTAGAAGTATAGCTTAAAACTAAAGGATGCTTTCATTTTGATATTTGCATTCTACAATTGTTTATTATTCAGATGGCTTTGATGTAAAGTTATGCCTGCGGATGTATTCTTATCAGATGTGAATCGCACTGTCCCTGTGGAATGTGACAACTTAGCTATTCTACAAAATGTTAGCATGACAATTAATTCCAGTCCAGTTACAACGTGATGCTTTCTTAAGAGCTGGTTATCTCCTGCAGCGCGCATCTTTTGAGTAAAGATGTGTGAATGGTCCTGAAACTCCTGCAATGTGATAATCACAGGGAGTGGACTGGTTCAACATCTTGGTGTTTCGATTTCTTGATAAATCAATCTCTAGACTCGTCTCATTCACGGAGTGAGGCTACTTACCTGTTCAAAGTACATCACTTTTGTCCTCCAGTTTTCATATTGGCTTCCTGTCAGGGTTCCCATTGATTTTAAAGTTTTATCGTGGACGTTTAAAGCACTTAATGGCCTGATACCTTCTTATATTAATGATTTGCTTATCCCCACAGGACAAGAATAAATTTTGAGATCTTCTTCTGCTAGCAGGATGCCAGTCTTAAATGTCACCTTGAGAATTAGAGTGAAAAGGCTTTTTGCTTCCTGTTCATTTATTTTTGAGATCAGATAAGTCATCAGAAAGAAAATGGCACATATCTTCTAAAGGTCAGCAGGGCACATAGGGAAATATGATATATCAAGACCTTTGGTTTATCAAATTAATACAGCTTCTCAAATTCTCAAATAATGTTTGTAATGTACCAAATTAAATTATCAAACCTCCAGAAATGTTATGATAAAAGACTAAATCTATGAAATCTAGAAATTATTAAAATAGCATTTGACATCTTAGAACCCTAGAAAATAAATGTTAATTGTTACAATAAACTAGTAAACAAAATACAGTTATTCAAGTAATGGCTTTAACATCCTGGAACACAATCTTTATTATATGGATTGAAAGGACATTTTTCTTTTTTTTTTTTCTTCTATGACAAATAAAATTATAATTCTTAAGGACAGTTTCTCACAGTGTTATTTTTTACATATTTATGGTAAATATTATGAGTTAAGAACAATGATAACATACCATTAATCACAGATAGTCTTTGGGGATTTAATATTTAATTACAAAAACTGGTTTAGAATGCTTGGTTAATGATATATGGTTAATGCCCAAAGCAGCCTAGTTGTTTGGGAAGGAATTAACTGCTTTCAAGTATTAAGGCATAGTATAGGAATAAACTGGTTATTTTCTAGGGTACTCAATTAAAAGAACTTTAGTTCATGATACAGACATATCAGTTTTGTATGTCCTACTCTATCTATCTATCTATCTATCAATCATCTATCTATCTATCTATCTATCTATCTATCTATCTATCTATCCAGTCATCTACCATTCACTGGTCTGTTCACCAACCTATCCTACCTAGATACTGTTTATGCACATATAGGTTACTTTATCTCAGTCTTACCTATCACCTTAGCAAATTAACATTTTACTCCTAAAAATGTATTATACAGAAAATCTACTGCAAATAATATAAGATATAAGAGTATTTTCAAAATGCTGAGTGCTAGAAAAGTGACGGATAAGCCTAATTTTACTGAATTTTATTCTCTTAATGGCTGTCACCTGTGGAAATTTTCCGAGTGAATTCAGTGTTTCCTTCCCACTCTGTTATCTTCCTCATATTTCTTCTTCTAACTGCACAATGGGATTTCTTCTTGTACATATGAAAACTGGGAAACTCTTCAAGTTCTGTGATATGGCAAAAATCAAGTATTTTTTCTAGAATAATAGATCTGTGAGTTTTTAAAATTGTTTTTGTGTCATATGTATGTGCATTTGCTTATGTGCATGTGTGCACATATGTGGGTGTATATGCATGTGGATGCTGGAGGTTTATGTTGGGTGTCTTTGTCACATTCTATCTTTATTTACAATTTTTTTTTACTGTCAAATTTGTTCTTAGACATTTTTATACATAGATATAATACATTCTGATTATTCTTACCTTTATTTGTCTCTCTCCCATTCTATCAACCCTCTCTTCTCCTTACAAGTCTGTTTATTTATTTATTTATTTATTTATTTATTTATTTATTTATTTATTATTTTTTAGATTCACGTTTTTGTTTTGACTAGAATATCTGGCTAATGAGCTCCAGGGGTAATCTTGTCTCTGCTGCTCCAGCACTAGGAAGAAAGAATTCATAACAAGAAATGCAAGCTCCCTAATCTGCATGTAATTCATGTAAATCTGGTTACATGCACACCACATTGATATGGCTTTTAGGAGAGTGAATAGAAGCAAGAAGAAAGTCATGTTCAGCCTCCAGTTTTCTCCTCATGACAGACAACAGGTAGAAACATTTTAAGCTGCTGAATATCTTATTCTTTTAAGTCCCTTCTGGGTGGTGGCAGGTGCCTCGTTTTTTTTTTTTTTTGTGGGTGCTCAGGATCCAAATCAGGTCCTCATGACTGAGCCATGTCCATAATCTCTAGGTCTTTGTTAATAAGTCAAACCAAAATAATAAAGTTGAAAAATAAAAAAATATCATATTGTGAAATGTTTTATTTTATTCTAAAAATTTATTTATTCTAAAGGTATTATTTCCTGATAATCTTCCCATTAGGGAAAAAAATCAACATTTGCTGCTATAAGTGCCAAAGAAGAAATGTTAATAAGCTTATTAAATTAATAATCTAAGGAAAGAAGAAAATACATTAAAATATAAGAAATGCCACTTTAATTCCACTTCCAAAAAAAATTAATGTTAAGGAATTCAGAACAAGGCAAGATTCCTAAACAGTATGCAATTCCTATAAATTTGGTTCCATGAATACTAGATTTTAGGAAAGAAAATAAAAACAAAAAAAGAAAGGCTTTTTTTTTTTGGTTTTTCGAGACAGGGTTTCTCTGTGTAGCTTTGCGCCTTTCCTGGAACTCACTTGGTAGCCCAGGCTGGCCTCAAACTCACAGAGATCCGCCTGCCTCTTCCTCCCGAGTGCTGGGATTAAAGGCGTGCGCCACCACCGCCTGGCAAGAAAGGCTTTTTTTTTTAGATAAATAATTTCAGCACTATCTAACCAGCTCATTCCTTTGAGTATCTGAGGAATCTTTTGAGGACCAGCTTCTCTACTCTCTACATTTAATGGTACGAGAGGTTAACAGTTTGAGAAATTCTCAGGATACCATGATAAAATCCTATATTGCTTTCCTTTCTTCTGGGTAAGTTAATGAGGGAGCACTTTTAGAAGAAGAGCCTGCTTCTTGTTGCTGACTTCTTTTAACTTTGGTGTCCTTAGAGTTCCAGGAATGTTTTCCTAGAAACCAGGAAGATGACAACTTTATTACAACAACATTATTGGAAGTGTAATTGGTAGGCAATAAACTATGTATACTTACAGAGTATGTATTTTAACATATGTGTATAGCTGTAAGGTCATTATCACTAAACTAAATGTAATTGTACTTGGAAGTGATACAGTCTAAAATGATAGCCTAGGAAAATGGTTCTCAACCCCATGGATGGTGACCCCTTTAAGGGTAGAACCACCCTTTCCCAGGGTTCGCATTTCAGATATCCTGCATATCAGATATTTACATTATGATTCATAACAGTAGCAAAATTACAATTCTGAAGTAGCAACAAAAATAATTTTATGGTTGGGGGCTGTCACCACAACATGGGGAACTGTGTTAAAGGGTTGCAGCATGAGGGAGGTTGAGAACCACTGATCTGGGAAATCCACTGGGTTCGTTTTCCCCGACAGTTAGAGAATTAAAGGACAAGGAAAATCTGGAGCACAATGGGAAGCCGCAGAGAAATCTCAATCACTGCAGACAGATTCAGCAGTTACAGGAGGGTGTTTGTTGGGGGTGAGGAAACATTCACAGGGCAAACACACAGAGAAAGAGACCACCCTCTGCAAAGGAGGAGGGGTATTCAGGAAGCTGAAAATCCAGTCTGTTCTCTTGGCCTGGGCTTCTAAAGACTTTCAAGAGTCCTTCTCCCCTACTTTTGGGTCGGTCCTTTTGAAGACAGATAGAATGCTTGATTGGTCCGCAACTGATCAGGCCTTGAACTTGTCCATCAGCAGGGAGCCTGCTGGTGGGAGACAAAAGCAGCCAGGCTTATGCCTTAAGTCAAGGTTGAGGAAGAAGTCAGCCATCTTGGAAATTCGCCCCACCTTTAAATCTATCCATGGTCCCTCTCCCCCATCTGTTGGTCTATCCGGTGGTCTGTCCAACTCATGGTCTCTCAGAAGTTCCTCTTCTTGTCGCCTCAGTCATCTGTCATCCTTTCTCATCCCAACTAACCGCTGCATACTGGCACTATAAGAAGTTTCTGGAATTCAGTACAACTAGAATCAGACTTTATGCTTTCTTTTAACTTAATATGTTTATTTATTTTACATCCAGAATGCAGTTCCCTCCCCTCCTCTCTGCCCCACCCGATATCAACTCCACTTCTGTTTCTGGTCAGAAAGGACCAGCCCTCCCATGGTATCAACAAAGCATGGCGTACCAAGATGCAGTAAGACTAAGCACCTCCCCCTTGTATTTAGGTTGGGCAAGGCAATCCAGGATGAGGAATAGGTTCCCAAGAGCCAGCCAAAGCATTAGGGACAGCCCCTGCTCTCATTGTTAGGAGTCCCACAAATAGACCAAGCTACGCATGGTCAGTCCGATGCAGGCTCCCTGGTCCAACATTATGCATTCTTGTCTGTCCATGTTCCCTCTAAATAATAGTTTTGACTTTTAATCCATTTTTCACTGATACTAATATTTCATGCATTTTTTGATTAAAAATTGTGTGTGTGTGTGTGTGTATTATGAAATCTATATCCATCTGTTGGTAATGGTTGGAATGCTGCCCGTTGGGGACTATTAAAATATAAACATTTATGGACACTTGTATACAATCCTTCCATTTCTTGTGTGTATATATGTAAGACTGTGGTAGCGGTGCCAGATGGTAGATATGTGTTTGAACATTTTATGATAGATGTCATATTTATTGAGTTTTGTTTTATGCCATAAAATTTCTTCTTTCTTGGTAAATATTTCAATGTACTTTCACATTGCCTTGGGTGGATCATTGAATAAACACCAAATGGGTAAATTGGCTTGGGAATGAAATTCAGATTTTCTATATTATTACTGATCTTTGTAACCACTTAGTATAGCAATAATTATGAGAATAGATTGAGGTTTTCTACAGTAATTATGGATATGTCATTTCTCGCAATATTTCTGTCAGTTTTTTTTCTCAAGTATATTATGGTAGCATTTACATGGTTAGAACAGTGATATCCAACCCTCCGAGGACACAGACTCTGCCAGCTCTGATTGGACCGGGAGGTGAGTGATTGTTTTCCTAGCCGGTCGTGTGGCCTCTAAGCCCTAGACACAGATGCACAGTCTGTTTCCCTTTACCCCAACCCATTGCAGTTCCAGTTGCAGGCCAGCAGGCCAGACTCTGAGGACAGGCCTGCCTATCACCACTTCCAATGGACCCTGTAATCTGTAAGTCCCACTCCATCCCCCAAACCCACCCATTCTCCCAAGACCACAACTGTTCCCTGAGACACAGACTCTGCCAGGTCAGACTGGGCCAAGAGTGGCTCCCTGAGACAGACACTGTTTGCACCGATTGGAGGAAGAGATGGGTAGATGCCAGTGAAAGAATACATTCAACAACATATAGAGCAACATGGCACCACCAGAACCTAGCAGTTCTACAACAGCAAGACCTGAACATCCCAACATAGAAGAAGTAGAAGAAAATGACATTAAAAATGACTTTATGAAGATGATAGAAGCCTTTGAAGAGGAAATGAAAAATTCCCTTAAAGAAGACAAGGAAGGCCGGGCGGTGGTGGTGCATGCCTTTAAACCCAGCACTCAGGAGGCAGAGCCAGGTGAATCTCTGTGAGTTCAAGGCCAGCCTGGTCTACAGAGCAAGATCCAGGGGAGGCACCAAAACTACACAAAGAAACCCTGTCTCGAAAAACCAAAAAAAAGAAGATAAGGAAAAGACAAACAAAAAAAAAAGTAAGAAATAATAAATCCCTTAAAGAAAGCCAAGAAAACCAAGAAAAAGCAATCAAACCGGTGAAGGAAATAGTTCAAGACTTGAATATTGAAATAGGCAATAAATAAGACACAAACTGAAGGAATGCTGGAAATGGAAAATCTGAGTAAATGAACAGGAACTACAGATGCAAGCATAGCCAACAGAATGTGAGAGATGGAAGACAGAGTCTCTGGTGTTGAAGATACGATAGAGGAAATAGATTATTCTGTCAAAGAAAACAGTAAAGTCAACAAAGTCATAACATAAAATGTTCAGGAAATCTAGGACACCACGAAAGGACCAAACCTAAGAATAATCGGGATAGAAGAAGGAGAAGAACACCGACTCAAAGACACAGAAAATACATTCAACAAAATCACAGAAGCTTACAGAACACCAAACAGACTGGAATCCCAAAAAATGTCCCCTTACCACATAATAATCAAACCATTAAACCTACAGAATAAAGAAAGAATATTGCAGGGACACTTTGCTCAGCCTGGGAGGAAGGGACTGGAACTGCCTGGACTGAATCTACCAGGTTGAGCTGAATCCCCAGGGGAGTCCTTGCCCTGGAGGAAATGGGAATGGGAGGTGGGCTGGGGGAAGGGGAGGGAGGAGGGAGGACAGGGGAATCTGTGGCTGATATGTAAAATTAAATTAAATTATAAAATAAAAAAAGCTAAAAAAAAAAAAAGGAAAGACTATTAAGAGCTGCAAAGGAAAAAGGCCAAGTAACATACAAAGGCAGACCTATCAGAGTAGCCCTCGACATCTCAGTGGAGACTCTGAAAGCCAGAAGGTCCTGGACAGACATTTTGCAGACACTAAGAGACCACGGATGCCAGCCTAGACTACTCTACCCAGAATAGCTTTCAATCACCATAGATGGAGAAAACAAGATATTTCATGACAAAACCATATTTAAACAACACCTATCCACAAACCTAGCCCTACAGAAAGTACTAAAAGGAAAACTCCAACCCAAGAAAATTAGCTGCACCAACGAAAACACAGCCAATAGATAGTTGCACACCAGCAAATCCCAAATATGAGAAACACATACGTACTACCACCATCAACAACAAAACCAAAAATAAATAAATAACGGGAATTAACAAACACTGGTCATTGAAACACCTGTTTTTCATCTTTTTAAGTTTCATGCATAAAATTCTCCTTTTCTTTCTGTTTTATTTTCTGGCATGTCATAGTTAGTAAACAAACATGTATGATTTCTTAGTGATTCAAATGTTTACCAACATTGTCCAAACCTTTTTCTATAACATATCCATAAGAGATCTGCTTCTAGACAGTTCTCAGCAAGTGCAAATATTTTGAATTCTTTGTTAATCCAGAGCTGTAGGCCAGTTTCACAATGCAGAGTTTGATTTTTCTCTAGGCAGAGCAATAATAGAGGAAAAGACTGTATGTTCTTACAATTTCCACATTTAAGTATCATTTCAAAACAAGGAACATGGAGGACACCCTACACAATGTGAGGAACCCAAAGCCAAGGAATCTTCTGAGGCTGATGTTATCCCTCAGATCAATGGAAAACTGGCTCAAGGATCACATCGTGGAAAGACTAATGAGTGGAGAGTGCTAGTGAGCTCTTCATGAGATTTGTGTTCGAGGATCAAATTAACTTTCTTCATGAGGTATCAGGATAATTTAGTAATTCTAAGGATAATTCAATGGCATCCATCATGTTCAAAAACTGACCAAAGATTTTGAGATACTCTTGATGAAGGTGATGTTGAAGAAAGAGGATATTTGCTTGCTGGAACTTGAAGGAGAAGGGGAATTTTGAACATACAACATTTTAATTAATGTTTCGAGAATTTCATACACACCTACAATGTATTTTGACCAGTTTTGCTACCTACTCCTCCTAACTCTTCCCAGATTCACCTTGCCCACCCTCATAACTTCATGTTATCACTTGGTTTTCATAGCAAATTGAGTCTAATTTGTGCATCCCACATACCCATTGATGTGGGGCTATTCACTAAAGCATGGTGAATGTATCAGTGAGCCACACCCTTAAAGAAAACTGACCCCTCCCACTCCCAGAAGCCATCAAATGTCAATAACTCTTTACCCAGAGGTGGAGGTTCAGGAACCCCTTTCCTCTTCAATGCTAGAATATTGACTATCTGTTATCTTAATCTGGTGCAGGTTTTATGCAGGTAACCCCAGCATCTGTGAGTTCATGAATAAAGTAGTCCAGTCATGCCCAGAAGACACTGGTTCAGTCCAGTCCTCTCTGGCTTTGGCTCTTACAATCATTCTGTTCCCTCTCCCACAGTGGTTGCTCAGTATCACCAGGGTGAATGTGCTATAGAGGTGTGGAAAACAGCGGGTGCTTCAGGATCTGGTATTATATCCAGCTTGACTTTTCAAGTCTTCTAATTTACCCAACAGAAAATGCATCTTACTTTCAGCAATAGGAAGTCAAAATCTGACACTGTCTCTCACAGCTCAACTATTTCTCTCCTGACGTTTCAGGAGCCAAAAACAGTGAGGCTTTGAACTATCTCTGTTATAAATGTGAAACTCAGAACACAGTTTCCACAGATCTAGGGGAAAATATGTTTACATGACATGCTGGCAAGATATAAATTTCATCTTCAGTGTTTTAGGAACTGAATTTAAATCCATCAAAGCAAATGTTATACATTTAAATATTTTAATCACTATTAAAGCATTTCATGGCATAAGCAAAAATCAGGAATGTATTTATTTTCAGAAGTGGAAGCAGCTCAAGCACGCTATTAACCCATGTAAGGTATCTAGAGGCTATTCCATATGGATTTTATGCCTTGGGCATTTTTGTAACTGGAAATTCAATTTTATTTTTCACATTTTTGTTTTTAAAAGACAACTAAATGACTCTCACATAAGAAGCCACTGGAGCTGAAATGTTTAGTATCCATCACTTTAAAAGTAGGGTTGTATATGTAAAAGATTTATCAAGGGATGTTTAGAACATTCTTGAATTTTTTAAAAAAGTTACATAAAGCGTTTTGTTTACAACACTTTTCCATTGTTTTATTCCTGATCATTTCATATCTCATGGCTGCTGCTTTATATAGAAAAACCTCCCTTAAAGAATGCCCTTAATAAAATGTAAGCCTGCATGTCAAGCCAATGAATAATAGTGGATTTTCTTCCTGAAAACACATTATTTCTGAGGTGCATCTACATTTATAATATCACGTCTCATTGGTATATGGAGTTCCTCGCCAAATACAAGAGCATGCACAGGTGTAAGAGCTGAGATTTATGTGCAGCTTATAGTATGGTCTGATGCACAGTGCCTTGGGGAAAGGAACTGCTCTTATATCTTCTAATTTCAGCATTAAATTTATTTCATAAAGCATCCTGAATAATCCTACAATTCAGAAGAAAATAAACGTGCCCTTTGAGGAAACAGTCTCGTTTATCACTGTTGGCTTCTACAAATATATGGAGTTTGGGGCTGAAAATACCACATCCCAAACTGGGTTGTGTTGAGACACTGGTCTGCAAAGTGGAGTTAATGGAACCCCTGCATCAGTCAGTAGGTTTGATCGAAGTGCAAACTTTTGGGCTCATTGCAGAAGCTGAATCAGAGGCCAGCGATGGAAGCCTTACACTTATGTTTTTGTTAAGCTCTCTGGGTAAATACAAGACATGAAATACCTCCTCTGATTGATTTTCACCTCAAAGGACACTTTAGCCTAAAAGTCGGAATACATGTGATTTTTGTATGAAGATGCTAGAAAGTTGTGCTGTAGATAGTATCGTGGGTATTTAGAACTGCAAGCTCACATACATGAGGAATGTCTGTATTCCTCACACTTTAGACATGTTATCTATCCAATGTAATATTGGCCACTACTTCACATTTTTTAGAGATGGTCAGAGGTGTTAAATAACTTGACCAAAGTTAGTCAGGTATTAACCAGAAAATTAAAAACTAAGTCAAGTCCTTCAAACTATTAACACTCTACTGAGCTGAAGGCTGAATATGGCGGAGAGCTGGGTGAAAGAAATAATAATAGTTTCACACAAATCCATCTTAGGTCATGTGTGTTTGCTATATCATTGATAGAACACCTTGACAGTTTAAGTTCAGATGAAAGCAAAGAAGTTATATCATTTATAATACATAGTGATTCATGGATTTACATGTTTGTGGTTCACTGATTTCCATGCTAAATGCCCATGGAGGGCCATACATGGCATCAAATGGAGCAAAACATTCTCCGTGTCTTCTCACATGGAACTCACAAATTAAACTAACAGAGAAGTTGAAGTATATCATAACTTCCATAACTGTCACAAGAGAAAAATAATGAGAGAACCCAAAGAACTGAGACAGACAAGTGAAGCTCAAACCGTTGAACAAGATCATCGGAGTAAACAGTGGCCAAGAAAGCCTTCCATAGAGGACACGGTGAAAGGTTATGAGGCAGAATAAAGCATGACTCTTCGAGGGATGTGAAGACCAGTGTGGCCAGCAAGGAGAAGGGACAAAATGATATCATATGATGTCTGCAGTCAGTAGCCAGGTCTCTGATGTTAAAGAACCACGATTCTATTTAAAATAAAGATGGATAAATATAAGGAAGTGAACATATATACAATTTAAAATTATTTATTTATTTATTTATTTATATTTATGAGTGTTTTGTCTGCTTGCGTGTCTAAAGACCACATTTATGAAGTGCCCACAAAGACAGCAGAGGGCATCAGATACCCTGGGACTGGTGTTATTATAGATGGTTCTGAGCCACTATATGAGTGCTGGAAATTAAGTCTGAGTCTTCTGGAAGAACAGCCAGTGCTTTTAACCTTTGAGTCATTTTTCCAACCCCAGAGGCGCGCGCGCGCGCACACACACACACACACACACACACACACACAAGCTTTATATTATAAAGTGGGAATAGGAAATGCATAAAGGCATTACCATATAGAACACTGTTTCTATGTTCTATTTTCAGCAACTGTGTGAACAGAACAGCATGCCATGTGCTTAAGAACAAAGAAGCATTGAAGTAGAATGAGGGAAGAAAATAAGGAGGAAAACTTAAATTTTAATCCCTGACACTAAAGGAGCTCCCATGAGGAGACAGTACAAAATAAGAAACAAAGAAAACTCCAAAGGTGAAGAAAGATAGAAGTAGAGAATTATTAACCTGAAAAACAAAAAGGATAGGAAGAAATCAGCTGATTGATGATGTCGTAGAAGCCAAGGTCAGGGAGAGCTGACAAGAATGAAGCGTATTCTCCACATGGTCAAAGGCAATGGACTCTTTTCTGTCTCGTTCTATGTTACAAAGTCTTGACAGAGAATCAGGGTAAGAATGGAGATTAGTAAACAGAGGAGGTAACATTTTAGGGATAGAATGTGTTAGCGTCTATTCATGTAACAGTGGGGAGGTACAAAAAGTGAGAATCATGAGCTGGAAAGATAAGAAAAGAGAAAGTCAATATCCTCAGAAGACAGGATCAGGTAGAGGACCATTGGCAAACGAACAGACACTTTTTCTAACAGGAGAGAGTGATAAATAAAAATAATGAGCATAGCTAAGAACTGTTTTTGCTACATGTTAGATCTCTTTCTAATATATGTGAATCATTAATTTTGCTATAATATATTCTTGAATTGAAGTAACGTATTATTGGCTTCATGAGGTTGACATGGTTACCAGCACTGTACATCATACATAAAAGGAATAAACACGACCTTAGGTCCCAGAGTTAGCGAATGTTGAGGTGGGATCGACCCAGAGGGTGGACTTAATGTGGAACAGAGTTAATGATGGTTTGCTTCCTGTTGATTAGTTCCTGTGTGATCGTTTCCTCCTATAGGATGCACAAAGCAAAGTCATGAACTGAAAGGTGTAGGTAGGATGGTGAGAAAGACAAAGAAGATTTAAGAATATATAAAACACTAGCTAGGGGAAATTTGAGAGCAAGTTTGGAGAAACTAGATTGGATTCTCATGCCAAGTTAAGTATCTACTTGAGTTTTGTGAGGAAAATGATATAGATAGCACATTGCCTGGTTGCATGATTGGGTCCCTCTTTCCAGTCTTTTGAACTAGACAACATGAAGTGGGTGGCTGGATTCATTCAAGGCTGCTAAGTTTCAGGTGTGATTTTCTTCTGGCGAAGAACTTGAAAAGAATAGCCAATCAGTGGTGCAAATGTACATCTGCCTGCATTTCCCCCATCTTGTTATGTTACCGGGAGGAATCACTAAATTATTCTGGGTAAGCAAAAAAAAAAATTAATAAGAGTGCCTCAAATTGTGTTTCCATAAGATTAAAATCAGAAGGAAGTATTTAAAGGGAGGAAATGGAAATATGCTACACTGCTAATTACCTGTACTATATGAATACTATTTCATGACCTCGGAAGTCCTACAGAATCTTTTAATTTACAAGTGTGTTCAGAATGTCCTTCCAATGTGCAAACCTGCCAATATTCTGAGTCATGTTATGCTGCTGGTACATCGTTGACATTTCCTGTAATTTTTCCAAGACATTTAACTTTCAAAGAAAACTATTTTCCCTACAGTTTTATCTGCATTTCCCATTAATCTTTATTTTCTTGAAGCTATATCCATTGATAATGGGGACTAAGGAAGTTACAATGTCATGGAAATTAATGTTGATTAAAATAGATTTTCTATCATTTATATGGGAAAGACATGATTCATAATTGCTGGTAAAATGTAAGCAACACTCATGTGTAAATTGATTCCTTTAAGAGAAATGCGCTCGTTTAAGGTCACTATTTCTAACATGCATCATTCATTACCCATGGTGACACTACATTGTCTATTCAAAGTTATCTCAAAGCCAGAAACAAATAAAGAGTTAGGCTTAAACTGGTGAGGAATGTGGTTGATTAGCATTTTTACAGGTTCTTGCTAGTAAAGTTTCACTAAATGAATCCACATGGGAATGGCCTTGAATAGATAATTTTTCTACACACCTTTCATGGTAAGATCAAGGATTATGAATTTTATAGCTGTAGACAGAATTAAGTTTATTTTATTCCAATCTCAGATACACAGTTATTTTTAAATTTTATGCAAAATCAGCCACCATATATTACATACAATTTTTTCATGCCTGTATTATAATTACAAAGTAGAATCTGAAATCAACACGTAAAATTCAGAAAGAGCATACCTATTGGATACTAGAATTTATTCACACATCAACATTCATTGTGATAAAACACAGTACTAGTATTGATGCTTGCACACTTCTATAAAAAAATGGCTATTATTTTAAAATATCAAAACGTGTGGACAATAAATACTATACAAATTGTGATCTTTAATGGATGGCTTCACACCCATGCAAATGTAGATAGCACTACTTTTTGACAGCGTTAAATAAAAAGGAAGAGGACATAAATTTGCAAGAGGGACATTGAGAAGGGTTCCAGGAGGGGTGTGCATGGGTGAATATGATCAAAATGCATTGTGTACCTGTGTCAAATTCTTAAGAAATATTTCAAAAAAAAATTTCAAAACTGAAGAATGAACAAAATCAGATAATTATGGATGTCCCTTGACTTTGATAAAAGCTGTTCAGAAAGCAAGCAAAGCATTGTACCAGAGTGAGAAAAAAGAATCCCAGGACTCCTCAAGAGAACCTGAGGGGATAAACAGGAAACTTAAGATCAGGTCTTTCCAAGATGATAGAAGAGAAGCAACAAAAGCAGAGCTCAGAGCAAGAGGCAAGGTGCCTGGAGTCAGTGTGTCTGTACGTTCTGCTGGGAACTAAAAGTTAAAATCAAATACGTTGATGAACTAGTAGATCCTTGGTTATGTCACACATGCTACATAAACCCCTCTAATGATGGGGGTTGGGGAAAGAGGAGAAACCCGTGGCAATGTGGACCTTATATCCCAATATACAGAGAGAATAAATCAGAAACATAAGGACAAGGTAAACTGTTGGAAAGAAATAAGGTTCATGGGGAAAATCAAGCATAAAGTAGGGTAAGGCAAGAGGGATGGGAACTACTTAACATGGAGAGATTCATAAACCAGGCAGGATGACCATGACAGGGCTAAGAGACCAGGACCTCCTGGGGGGCAGAAAGTGAGAATTGGTGTTATGTATCAATTCTGGCTTAATTTTTTATATTCGTTCATTGCCTTCTAAAAATCAAAGTAAAAAGTTTATTGTTATAGTGTTTATTTTATTTAATTATTGTGTCACAAATATAAACAAGTATCAAAAATAGTTGAATAAATTCTAGCGCCCAGAGAGGCCAGCAGAATGTTTAATAGGGCATCAAACAGAAGGTGGGCAGACTCACCCTTCCTGCTGGATGCATTTGGTGTTTGGTTAAAATACTAAAGCCAGCTGGGCAGTGGTGGCACACTCCTTTAATCCCAGCACTCGGGAGGCAGAGGCAGGTGGGTCTCTGTGAGTTCAAGGCCAGCCTGGTCTCCAAAGTGAGTTGCAGGAAAGGCGCAAAGCTACACAGAGAAACCCTGTCTCGAAAAACAAAACAAAACAAAGTACTAAAGCCACCCCCAACCCTCCATGTCAGTATACTTTATGCTTTTAAGAACCATTATATGTATTTAAATTTTCAGACAACGCAATTATTTGAGTCATTGATTCAAAATAGAATCAAGTCTCAGTGTCTGACCTCTTGAGAGTGAGTCTTTTTTCCTACCACCAGCAGTATGACTATATAGAAATAAGTCATTTCTTCAAAATAATGCACCAAAGTTTTAACAATAATTAACCAAAATTAAGCAAACTTTCTTCTTTGGGTATCAAACTTCCTCTACTTATTTTCCCAATGACTGAAGGCCACTTGGATCCGAGTCTAATGATTACGTGGCAGTCACATTAGAAACGTCTTGGATGGCAATTAAAGATATAACATTGAAGTAATAAGCTGATTCATCATGTGCATAGCTAACATACATGAGTTTCTAAGAAGGGGCATTCCAAACAACAGTGAGTAAAGCGCAGCACTGGTTTTTTTTTATGTGTGGCTATTTGTTAGAACACAGCATTTAGATATGGAATTTCTGATCAGACTAATGCTATTGTTGTCTCAGTCACATGTGACATAGGCAAGGGAAATTAGAGCAAGGACAGTTGAATCGACTGGCCTTAGATGCTTTTATAACAAGCAATGCTCATCTTGGTTTGAAATTGGTGTGTGTGTGTATGTGTGTGTGTGTGTTTGTGTGTGTAATGTGTATGTGTTTGTGTGTGTATGTGGGTGGGTGGCTGCATTTAGAGGTCAAAGCTTGACTTCCAAGTGTTTTTCTCTATCACCCCCTGGCTCATTTTTTTCAGACAGGGTCTCTCACTGAACACTAGAGCTCACAAATTTGACAAGATTAGCTAGACACCCATCAAGTTCCAAGGACTCTCCTATTTGTATCTCCCCATTGCTGGGTTTATAGGTTGGCATCACACCCAAGTTTTTGTGTGAGTTCTACACATCCAAGCTCAGGTCTCTGTCCTAGCGTGGCACACACTTTACTGGCAGCCATCTCTCCAACCCTGTGCATTGATTTTGAGAGGGGATACCTGTGTGGTGTAATCCCTTAGGATAATAACCGTTTCTATTTCTCTTTACCCCGACACAGCACTCAAAAGGCATAAAATTATTAAGTGATTAACTCTTTCCTTAAATTTTGAATGGGTATGTTACTCAGGATGAAGTTTACAGCAACTCCTGTAAACTAAACGTCCTGAAAGATACATGCATCATAGAGATAGTGTCTTCATCACAGGCATCCTTTGCTGAAGAGTGGGAAATTAATTGGCTCTTAGACAACCTTTCTGGTTTCTTTTTCCCTGACCCTCTCACGTGAATCACTACAGCATTCCTTCCATGAGCCCAATGCAGTACTGCTTAAGAATATTGACTCCTGTGTGACGAGTCTCTTCCCTAGAAACCAACTGTGGCATTTATGAATGCAGAGCTCTAGCCAGGTGAGTGACATTTTCAACGATTTCAACAGCAGTTTGTAAACAACAAACTTAAATAACAGTGTGCTTTCAGCAACAAATACAAATACACAAAACTCACTTCCTTTGTAGAACAGCTATATTTCAGCCTTATCAAGCTGGATTTAATTAGTTTGCCTTTTCGTCTGCATGTGAGAAATTAAATGTCTCCCCTTCTCTGAATGAATTTTCCACATAACGTTAATATTTGAAATATATTACAAAATTAGTGGGATCTATGACTTCACCTTCTAGTAAATTTATGCCTAGATTGCCTTCAAATTAATTGCAATTGGAAGGAAAAATTATCCAGGAGGATAGTAAGAAAGTAAGGCACAAACAAGCTTCTCCATGGAGCTATTTATTGCTTGATTATCACAAACACAAAAAGCTGATAGAAACCTCAGAATCTTTTTTTCTGCTCTAAAGACTTCTAACATAGAGAGCATATTTTTAAATAGACATCTACTAAAAAATAAATAAATTCAGAATGTCACACCTGCATATCACTCTCATGACACTGCAGAATTATATCCATGAGCCCTGTGCAGCACGGCTTAAGGACACACAGAGCATATGCTACTCACATCCTATAAAGTGGTGGATATTGCTGTGGATTCAGCAATATCCCGTCCTTGATCATCTTCCTGAGCAAATGATGACATCAACTTTTTCAAATGTGACATGAATATTGTAGTTGTGAGTAACTTTAAAAAGGCAACTGAGGAACAGGAGATTCCAAATGGGTACAAGAAGGAAGGGCTT
This sequence comes from Peromyscus aztecus, assembly GCA_902168405.1. Lineage (NCBI taxonomy): Eukaryota > Metazoa > Chordata > Mammalia > Rodentia > Cricetidae > Peromyscus > Peromyscus aztecus. Next base: position 40,279 of record CABHPQ010166335.1, read on the forward strand.
ATGTTAGGACAGTATCGGAGCAATGATGTTTCTACCCCGACATGAAGTCGGCACTGATGACCACACAGTAGACCGAGGGAAGCGCAGCCATTGTTGACTGCTCCACTAGCCAACACTGGGACATGAGACTGACTTCCCATCATGTAGTAAATATTATATTCATTTATTTGATTGCCTTATTGTCTCTCTCCTCATCAAGCTTTTGAAACCAAGACACAGTTATATCCTCCAAACCAGGGATATTGGCTGGTTCATGGTAGGTACTCAATTAATAATTACCAAACAAGCAACAGGACAAAATTAAAATCTTTTTTGTTTTTGTGTTTTGTCTTTTTTTTTCTTGGATTTTTCAAAACAGGGTTTCCATGTGTGGGCCCGGTTTTCCTGGAACTAGCTCTGTAGACCAGGCTGGCCTCGAACTCACAGAGACCCACCTGCCTCTGCCTCCCGAGTGTTTTTTGTGTGTTTTCAAAGTAACAGTTGTTAAGGCTGACTGATGGGGCAGCCACGGTGCATGCGTACTTCACTTTCAACATGATCGGATCTCAGGAAGGACAAATGTGCCAGGGCCAGGTGACATCTTCAGGCTATCAATGGCTGCTGTGACAGTGCCATCGCGCTGTCATAGTCCCTGTCTCTCTGAGAAATAGCAAACTAAAAATTTCATACTGCTCTGTAGCTTTTGTTCTGCACGTCTCTGAGGGGGAAGAAAGGAGACACTGTTTGCTTTTGTACTTCCCACAACTAACTATTGTTAGATAAAGAGACAGTTTAGAAAATACCTTTTCAAACCTTCAGATTTTACTTATTTTCTTTTTTGTCCATTGGTCAATGGAATCAAATTGAAAACCCAGACAGAAATCCACATGCCTATGGACACCTGATTTTTTTTTATAAAGAAGAAATAAACACTGGGAAAAAAGACAGCATCTTCAGCAAATGGTGATGGCCAAGTTGGTTGTCTGCATGTAGAAGAATGCAAATTGGTCCATAGTTATCACCCTGAGCAAAACTGAACTCCAACTAGATCAAAGACCTCAACATAAAACCAGAAACACACTGAACCTCATAGCAAAGAAAGTGGGGGATAGCCTCGAACTCATGAATAGAACACAGACAACACAGGCACTAAGATCAAGAATTAATAAATATGACCTCATGAACCTGAGAAGCTTCTGTTTACTTTCTAATTATATATAAAGAATGGACCTGTGGGCTGAGATTTCTAGGTTTGACCCTCAGAACCAGCAGCAGAAAAGGAGGAAGAGAAGAAGATACACAGACATCAAGAACCACTGTAAATCATTCATGGTTCATTCCGTTAATAGTCTCGTTATTAATCGAGTGACATGGTAGGTGATTTTCAGGCTAGTTCAGCTCAGACACTAGTCAATCAATTTCATAAATGTCTTTTATAAGCACAGTTTCCATTTTACACAGGAAAAAGAGACACAGGCAACTATTCTAGAAGACTTACAAGAAACCAATGCAATCCTACTTCCACAAAATCTAGCACCCATTTTCAGTTAGATTGTTAAAGGACCAGAGGAAAAAAAAATAAGTTGCTTAATATCAAAGTGTCTCAGATTAACAATTCTTTCAAGGTAAGTTCTGTTAAGTAGAATTTTGTTAAGGGAGAGAGATAGGTTACAGAGCACATTTAATTTTCTCCTCAGTATTTCAGACATGGAGCTAAGGGCTCAGTGAGTGAAGTACTTGTCTGGCCAGTGTGGGAACCAGACTTCAAATCCCCTCAGGAGGTGCTGATAAGGAAATGCTCAGAGCAAACTGGCTAGTCAGACTGGCCAGACTGAGGAGTTCAGCCTCCGGGGGCTCTCTCTCTGTCTCTGTCTCTGTCTCTGCCTCTGTCTCTCTCTCTGTCTCTCTCTCTCTCTCTCTCACACACACACATACATACACATATACACACACATATTGTGTCTCTCACCACAGGACATATTGGGACATATTGTTTAAGAAATATATTTATTTATTTATTTATTATTTATAAAATAGAGATTCTGAATTCTACCTGCATGAGCACATACATGTATATGAATCAGTACATGATTCATACATACAAACAATACACATAAACATGAAAAAATAAAAATTTCAATGATAATTATTCTAATATTTTATGGTTCGTTGGTTTTGTGAGTATTTTTCTTTTAAATCAAGTTTATTTATAAAGCCCAACTTAATTTTTGAGATTTCTTTTTCTGAGATAGGGTCTCACTTTGCAACCCAACTGGACTCAGATTTCTAATCCTCCTGCCTCAACCTGTAAAGTACCAAGAATGCTAAGACTATAGTATAGTACAACTGTACCAAGCAATAGCTATTATTTTGTGTCATAAATCAAGAAGGCAATTGCAACCTTTAAAAGGCATTATGCATAGTTGAGGTATCCCTTTAAAAAATTACAATCAAAATGTGTCAAGTAGGATTTGCCAAATCCTTGCATAGAGAGAACAATAAAACTCTATTTACTATGAGTCATTTTCTCATGTCTGCTAAAACCCTCATTTTTCAAAATTCTTGTCAAGTGTTCTCTCCTCCATGACAACTCTTGATCATTCCATCTAGACAAAATAACTATTCCTTCCAGTTAGATGGCACTGGTAATCTGTATCATTTCTAAGGACTCTGTTTTATATGAATTTGCAATGCTATTATTTCCATTTGCAAACATGTCATTTAAGCATTTGGGGAACCATTCTTTTGGAACATCTTGAAACAGAAATGGCACCCAAAATATATATTAGCTGAATCTTCCTTAAACAATATGTCTTCTGGTAAGAGACACAATAGTAAATGTCACTCATTTTTACCCCTTAACACGGGTAAAATTCACAGTAAGTTGGCATAAGAATGGACATTTTACAACTGTGATTGATTAAATCAAAATCCATTTACAGCTTGGGTCATTGGCAGTCCATGGCTGCTCTGAGGAGGAGAGTCATTTTTCTTTGGGGGGCTGTGGTCACTGGTAGGTTGATCATGTCCTAGTAGATTGTCCAATATCCATGTACATATGGGCAGCATTAACTGGACTCAGTAAATTATTAAAAATATAAACATGAAGTTGTGCGATGTATTGAGGGGCACAGGAGAGTTAGAGGAGGGTTGTAGAGAATGGGTATGAGCAAGATACATTGTAGACATGTAAGAAATTTTCAAAGAATAAATAAAAAGCATATTTTGGTGCAAAATAGTGGAAACTGTATCATTATGGGAAGTAAAAATCACGAATAAGGAAAAGGATAAGGAAACTTTTATAGACTTCAGATAATATTCATTAAAAGTATTTCCAAAATAGATGAATAGATGATAAGGCTAATTGTCCTGACTTGGCAAATGGATGGGGTCTTTCCTAGGAAGGTGAGGTTGATGGATACAATGGCTAACAACAATGACTATCAGACCAGCTGAAGGAGGAGTTCTGTGCTTGTCACTAAGAGGCAGATTGAGTGGCATGCTACAGAAGGGTCTTAGGGGCAACCTTGAGAATACTAAGTAATTTCTTACAAGGGGATGACCTTTATATCTTTATTTACAGGAATATGGCATCGCTGTGATCTAAAAGACCCAGGATATACCAAATCTCCTTTCATGAGTATCATATTACCGTTCTACGGCTATATATCCATAACCAAATTCACTGCCTTGCCCCATGCCACTTTACCACACAATTTCTGGGCCAAAATCTCATATGCATTTATCTGGCAACCCCACTGCAAGGAATTTACTGTCTGATATGATGCCAACAATGCAAACATTATTATGCCAAATGTTATAGATGCTACCATTATTTGTAACTGCACAATACTAGAAAATATCTTTATGCCCACACTTAGATTAGTTGAAAAAAGAAACAATGGTGTCTTAGGGTGTCTATTACTGTAAAGACACACCATGACCACAGCAACTCTTATAAAAGAGTGGCTTACATTTTCAGAGGTTTAGCCCATTATCATCAGGGTGAGACATGGTGGCTTGCAGACAGAGAAGGTGCTGGAGCTGAGAGTCCTACATCTTGATCCGAAGGGAACAGGAAGTAAACTGAAACACTGGGTGTGGCTTGAGTAAGTATGAGATCTCAAAGCATGCATCCACAGTGACACACTTCTTCCAACAAGGCCATATCTACTCCAACAAAGCCACACCTCCCAATAATGCCACTCCCTATGAGCTTATGAGGACCAATTACATTCAGACCACCACAAATGGCAAGTAAACCCAATGGAATAATGGTAGAGTTAGAAAATAACTGAGGCAGTATTTCATGAATTAATATGAAGTCATTTCCTGAAAATATTGTTAAGCATAAATAACAAATTGCAAAAAAGCGTTATAGTACACTATTTTGGTGCAAGAGAAAAAAAAAGGAGAAGTATTCAAAGTTACATGTGCTGCTTATATTGGCAGGGGAAACACAGGGAACCAGAAGACAGTGAAACTGGTCAGCTGCAAAATATGGGAGAGTCAAGAGAAGGTGAAAAGGAATGACGTTATTTGTGCTTTATTTTCCAACTTTACTTCTGGTGCATGCTGACTTAGGAAGCAGTCGAAGGTAGCAAACTCAGAAGTTAGAAGAAGGAAAAACTGGAAATTTGAAACAAAGAAATCCAACTGTGTGTCAGCTGAATCACATCCCCTCATCAACGAAAAGAGAGCGAGCCTTATCAATAATACATGAGTAGAATGTTTTATGAGGTTGGAGCAGAATCCGAAGATACCAAAAACAAACTTTGAAGCCTCTCATGTTTAAACTAGGCGTCTGAGTTTGCCTCCCAATGCTGCGATCAACACCATGACCTGAAGTGACCCGGGGTGGAAAGGGCTTGTTTCATCTTACCGTTTAACAGCTTCAGGAAGGGAAGTCGGGGCAGGAACTTGGAGGCAGGAACTGAAGCAGAGGCCATGAGGGAACACAGGTTACCAGTGTACCTCCTATGGTTTGCTCAGCTTGCCATTTCACACAATCCAGAACTACCTGGCCTGGGGTGGCCCCACCCACAGTGGGGTGGGGTGGACTGGGCCCTCCCACATCCATCAGTAATTAAGAAAATGCCCCACATACTTGCCTGCAGGCCAATCTGATGGATGCATTTTCTCAATGAGGGTGAAAGGAATGGGTGTTCTCCAGAAATGACAGACTATGGGGGTGGGGCTGGGAAGAAGAAAGACTAAATGAAGACACCTGGTTGTGTCAGAAAAACAAAGAAGGCCGGAGGGTCTCCAATGGCCAAAGGTGGGACAATTTGAGTACAGAGAAATCCAGACGACAACTAATATGAATCATTGAAGAAACAGTAATCCATATACAAATACTACTTACTATCAAGTATATAAATATTCCTAAACTATGTCAGGGAGAAGGGGATTTAGAGGAAAATGCTAAGGTAGAAAACAAGTTTTCTGGACACATCATAGGTTCAATTGGGTCCTAGAAGAAATAGAGGCAGATGCTTAACCCATGGGCACATCCTGATGACTGTGGGATGTATATGAACTCAAACTACCTAGCAACAGAGTGCTTTTATATTATAGAAAAAAAAAGTAAGTGTACAGTGAAGACATTCATTAATACCCAAGCAATGATCCCAATAACAGCATTAGTAGGCTCTGCACTTGGTGCTACAAGGACATCACATCACTTTTGCAGTTTTCCAGGTGGCTTTACCTAAGTCTAATTATGAAGAAACATAAAACAAATCATCATCACAAAAAACTCTGAGTATTCTATTACACAGGTAAGTATAAGATATGACTGTACTTTTAAAAGATACCAAAAAAATAAAATAAAAAATAAAACCAACCAACCAACCAAAAACAAGTAAGACTGGCTAACTGAGGTTTAAGCTAAAAGGAGCCTGGCTGCTGAGTGTGATATCTGATCCTATACCAGATCTGGATTTGGAACATAAAGAGCTCTAGAAATTATGTGATTAGTTTAAAATTGTTACATGGAAACCTACTAGTGTAGAAGCTCCCTAAAACACATACAAATAAAAGTTTAAATAGAGTAACTTTATAATTGGGAAGTAGTGTAATACCCCAAGTGGACACCATATACTACCAAAAAAAATCTCCAGTACCAGAAATGAATTACCGTCCTTTAAGCTGTTAGCCAATGAAGTTCCATGGGGACTGTTGGTTAAGCAGCGGTGCTCGTGGCTGGCCTTTGCGGTGGTGGAAGAATCACAAGCCATGGTTACCTTTCTAGAGCTTTATTGGGAGAAAGAGGGAGAGAGGGAGAGAGAGAGAGAGAGAGAGAAAATGAACCTGTCTACATGGGAGAATGTAGCCAACTAAAATCCAACAGGATCTGCTAAGATCATCGGGAATAATTTTTCTGTCTACTTCATTGACATAATGGTCCAAATCCTGTACTAAGGAAATACAAATGGTGGTTTATTACTAAAGAAATACAAATGGTGGTTTATTGGAGTCTTGTCTTAGAAATGGCTATTTCATTTATTAAATGTTCTTCTGTTTGTGCTAATGTTGCTCATCCACTGCATATCCTTGGTGAACTATTCTGAAGAATATGATGGTCTTCTTAAGGACCATGTCATGCTGTATTTTTTTAATGTTTGCTTATGAAGTTTGAATTCAAACAGTGTCATGGAGGTGTAATTCACATGTGTATAATGTGCACATTTGAGTGTGGTTTTCTTTAGTATGCCGACAATGTTCTTTAATCATCAATTTTGAACATTTTCCTCATCTTATAAGTAAACCTAACTCTAACCCCTAATGCACTGTCAGTCACATACCAGCCCTGCACAGTCCCTGGAAGCTATTTTCTGTTGGTGGAAATTTTCTTATGCCCTCTGCTGCTGAGCTCATTCACTTCAAATAATTTAATCAAGATCCATCTTTCTTGTATTACCTATGACCTTACTGATTTATTGGCTTGATGTTATATTGTGTGTGCACGTTGCTTTTTTCCATCTATTTTTACATGTAGCACATGCATGTATCATATGTGTGTGCAGATGTGTTTCTCCTTTGGTTTGTTTGTGGAAAGCAGCAGTTGATATCAACACAGATGTTTTCCTCTATTGCTCTCTATTGTATATTTTGAGACATGATTTTTACCTGAACCTGGACCCTCCATTTCTGACTATACTGGAGGGCCATCAAGCTGGGGGAAATCTGCCTATACCTACCCTGTGAATGCTGGATTATAGGCATGCACTGACACACTTTTAATTAAATGTGTGTGCTGACATTCTGAACTCAGGTCATCATGCTTGTGTGGCTAGTATCCTACCCTTTGAGCAATCTCCCCAGACCTGACTATGTCACATTTTGTATGTATGTATGTTTGTATGTATGTATGTATATGTATATATATATATACATAAATTCAAATGTGTGCACACGCGCACACACATATGCCAGCTGTTGATTAGTATGAATGGTGATTTTATGACCACTGGTGCACAGGCTTACATTTTACCTAATAGTGGGATTACATGGCTATTTGCTAACTCAGTGTGTATTGTTTTGAGCTTAACAGCTTTCCATGGTGACTGCCCTGTTTTAAATCTCATCCAGCAGTGTGTAATAAGGGGTGCATGTTTCTGCATCTTTGCCAACATTTGTAAATTGTCCATCTTCTTCTTTCTTTCACGCAGCCACACTAGTGGGTGTGCAGTGGATTCTCAATGTGTTTCAGTTTGATTTTCCACTTGAGCTAAACACATCTTTTTATGTATTTTTTTTTTTAGAAATTCCTGTGTACATTTTGGAGAAATGTTCATGTGAATGCTTTGCCCGTTTATAATTCATTAGTGTTTATTTTTTGGGAATTTGTTTGTTTTTGGTCAAGAGATGAGTGGTTTTCAGACACTCTGAAGATGTGTTCAGGCATTCTCTGAGCTGTCTTTCCATTATATTTATGGTGTCCGTTCTTACTGTTTGTCACCTGACAGAAGCTAGAGTTATCTAGAAACAGGATGCTCAATTGAGAAGATGCCTCTTTCAGATCGGTCTGTCAGCAAGTCTTTAGGGCATTTTCTTGATCAATGATTGTGTGGGAGTGATCAATGATTGTGTGGTGCCACCCCTGGGCAGGTGGTTCTTGGCTATGTAACAACGGGTGTTGAGCAAGCCAGAAGGCAGCATTTCTCCATGGTCTCTGCTTCAGTTCCTGCCTCCATGGTGCCTCCTGGAGTTCCTTTCCTGACTTCCCTAAAGGATGGATTGTGACAGGGAAGTGTAAGCCAAGTAAACTCTTTCCTACCCCAGTTAGTTTTATCCATCGGGTTTTTATCATAGCAACAGAAAACAAACTAAGACAGTGCCTATGGAAACAAAGTTTTAAAATTAAGCTATTTTAAGATTTCTTTTCTTTAGCTTGGTATACATTTGTTGTCATATCAAAGAAGTAATTACCTAATCCCAAATCTTATATATGTATATGTATGTGTGTATGTATATATTACATAATGGATATATGTGATAATATATCATTTATATATAACAGTAATAATTAAAGAAGAAGAGGTAAAGAATTTGAAAGGGTGCATAGGAGATTTGGAGAAGGGAGAGCAAGGAGTAGAAATGATGTAAATATTAAAAATTTTAAATTAAAAAGAAATATGAAGAGGTTCACCTATGATAAAAAAAAATCTTGAATTCTTCTAAGATTTTTTTTAAACAGTTCTTGCACTTTGGTCTATGATGCAGATTGATTTAATTCTATATGGTCTAAAGTTGGGATTTCATTCTCTTTAATTGATCTATGAGGACTTGAAGGAGATGATGATTACGATTAAAAACCACCATGGTATGAATTTCTCTCATCATTTTGGTTGGTAGTCTCAGACTTTTAATGGTTGAACTAAATATGAGAAAATAAATATTATCAGGTTATTACAGCATTGGTTTTTCAAGAATATATTCTTCTCTCTCAGTGTTATCTTGGAACTTGATGTGGTTTAAGTGTTTATGATATCCAAAACTCACGCTGAAATATATTCCTGCATGCGGTGGTTGTAGGAGGTGGACCCTGGATGCCTTAAAACAAAATCAAACCTCATGTGTGGGATCTGGAGCTTAACTTACAAGCTCCAAGGAACTTTCTTGCCACACTGCCTTATGAAACTTGTGGCTAGACAGTTTGTCCCTTCTGTTACGTGACTACACACCAACAACAGTCTGTTTTGGGAAGCAAGAGCGACCTTCACCAAATTCCAAATACTTGATTTCTAGACTTTGGAACTATGTGAAAATAAATATCATTGTTTATGAATTATTAAGAAGACTCAGACACCTGTTCATAGCAGCACAATGGGGTAAGATGGCCTCGTGTGAGATAAACAACTGAAGTAAACGTGAGCTCTTACACACTGAGTTCTAAATGTATTTCATTCACCCTGTCGTCACCACACTTCCTGTCTACTGTGGGATCTAGTAAAGCCAAAAAAGTTTTAGAAATCTGAAAACATAACTCTGTACCATTTTTCCAGGAAAACTGGCTATTGCAGATCCCTTACATTTCCACTTGAATTTTGATGCCAGGTCATCAAGTATCTACAAAAACACTAATGGAGCCAGGCATTGGTGGCGCACACCTTTAATCCCAGCACTTGGGACGCAGAGAAAGGTGGATCTCTGTGAGTTCGAGGCCAGCCTGGTCTACAGAGTGAGATCCAGAACAGACTCCAAAACTACACAGAGAAACTCTGTCTCGGAAAAAAAAAAAAAAGAAAACCACTAATGGAGAATATCACATCCTAATGCCGTCCTACAGGGCCTTCCTTACACTGTTTAGTTTTTTTTCAGTGTGCAAGCTTTGTGCCTCTTCTGTTGTTTATCATACATATTTTATTATGTTTAAAGTTACTGTATTATATTTGCTTTCTTGATTTCATTTCCAGACTGTTCCCACTAGTTTTTTTTTTTAGAATTGATTTTTGTATATTGAACTCATGTTCTGAAAACTTGTTGACTCTTATATTAACTCTAATCGTATTCTTGTAAATTATTTATGATTTTTCTCCATTCAATATATATATAATATGAGCATGTTTTAAAATAGGGATGAAAGTACAGTCCAGTAAATACCTAAGGCAGTAACATCGTTGTTTTTTAATCAAGTGCTTTGCACTATGCTCAAGTACACCATAGCTGGGACTAGCAACATCATTATTGTGAGTGTGCATTGCACCACAAACACCTGATGATACCACTGGGCAATGTGAACTCTTCTGCTGCATTAGTCTCTGAGGCCATTGATGCAATATGATCTACCATTGAGTCCTTAGGAAGAAAATCCCTGCACTCGAGATGTACCACTACTATTTTCCTTTGTCATTAATTAATTTTGTTCATTGAGAATTTTGTACATGTAAATGGATTCCAATTACCTTCAGCCCCTATTCTGTCTTATGGTCCCCCACCTATCAACACCAGCATCCCTAAAAGTCCTTTTCGCACACTCATGCCTTTTGTTTTCTGACTCACTTCATTTACCAAGGCTATTGTTGTGACCACAGTTTTGAGACTATCCACTGAATCCTGGTAGGTTCACCAATGGGTACAAAGTCAAACACATCCAGGTCCTCTCTTCCATACCTATGAGTAGCCACTAATTCAGGAGAAAGATATAGAACCATGGGAGCCCCTCCTCCATCTATGGCTGTTTCCAGGTCAGTTGTGCAGGTAATTGAAGCTGTTGTGAATTTGGATAGTAATGGCTGTGTCTTTCCCAGAAGATGGCTCATCACAGCCCTTCTCCTTATCACCCAGTTCATGCATCATTTCTGTCCTTCTTCAGCATTGTTACCTGCACCTTAGAGTGGAAGATGTTTAGGGCTCAGCACTCAACCACAACTCAGTCTTAACACCATGAACAGCCATGGCTCTGCTAGATCCACCACCATTCACTGCAAGGGAGTGGGAGTTCTCTGATTAAAGCTGAGAGTAGCATTTGTCTATGGGTATAAAGATAGATGTGTAGAAGCCAGTATAATATCATGTCAGTTTAGCTAACAGCAGTATTCACCTCCCCATATGGCCTATGACTTCTCCATCTATGCATTTTTAAACTGGGCTTACAGTCCCTGGCGTGGATTTCCTCCTGTGGAGTGACCTCAAACGCAATCAGAGGGTACTTGTTTACAATCATGACATCACTGCACAAGCGGACACATACTGCCTTGCAGTTGGTGTTGTCTTTATTCTTCTTATAGAGCTCAGAACTGAGTAAGACAACTAATATCTTTTCTCTCTCAGTAGCTTGCACAGCACCTTCTGATGCTGTGGAAACCATCCAGCTTCCAGCTCGGTTCCAGTTTGGCTGCTCTATATTTTGCAATCGTGATTCATTGTGTCTTCAGCAATAAGGTTTTAACATGTAGTTCTGTGGTAAATCAAGTGAAGTGGCCAAAGCATGTAATGTTTGAGGGCCTCTGGCAACTTTACGACCAATAAGCTTTACAGAAATATTCTATCCCTGACACTAGAATAGGATGCCACGGGATCCAGTCCAGATTATATACCCTGCAAAACTTTCAATTGCAACGGATGGAGAAAATAGGGCATCCCATGATAAAACCATATTTAAACAATATTTATATACAAATTCAGCCATACATAAGATGCTAGAAGGTAAACTCCAACCTAAAGGGGGATAACCACACCAAAGAAAACACAGGGAATAAATAATCCCAGACCACCAAATCAAAAGAAGAGAAGCATACACACACACACCACCACCACCACAACAACAACAATAACAACAACAAAATCACAGGAATCAACAAATACTGCTCATTGATATCTCTCAACATCAATAACCCCAAATGACACAGACTAACAGAATAGAGTGAAAACAGGAACCATCATTCTGCTGCATCCAACAAAAACTCACCTCAACATCAAGGATAGACATCACCTCAGGGTAAAAGGATGGAAAAAGATATTCTAAGCAAATGGACCCATGAGACAAGCAGGTGTAGCCATTTTATTATCTGACAAAATACACTTAAAACCAAAACCAATCAGAAAAGATAGGGAAGGACACTTCATACTCATCAAAGGAAAAATCCATCAAGATGGCATTTCAATTCTTAACATCTATGCCTCAAACACAAGGATATCCAAGAAACACCACTTCACCTTAAATCACACATTGACACTCACACACTGGTAGGGAAAGACTTCAGTACCACACTTTTGCCAATAGATAGGTTATCCAGACAAAACCTAAATGGAGAGATGCTGGAGCTAATTAATGTTATAAGTCAAGTGGACCTGACAGACATATACAGAACATTCCACACAAACAAAAGAATATACCTTCTTCTCTGCATCTCAGGGAACATTCTCCAAAACTAACCACATGCTTGGACACAAAGCAAGTATCAACAGATACATGGAAATTGAAATGGTACCCTACACCCTATCAGATCACCACAGATTAAAGCTGGATATCATCAACAACAGAAACAATAGAAAGCTTCAAAACTCATAGAAACTGGACAACTCTCTATTGATTAAAAAAAGTGTCAAGACAGAAAATAAGAAAGAAATTAAAGGCTCCCTAGAATAGAATGAAAATTAATATACATCACACCCAAATTAGGGGTCACAATGAAGGTTATTCTAGTTCATAGTTCTAAAATATAATAATTAGAGGGAACTCATACTAGCAACTTAAAATCACACCTGAAAATTCTAAAATAGAAAGAAATCACACCCAGAAGGAGTAGAGAGCTAGAAATAATCAAACTCAGGGATGAAATCAATAAAATAGAAACAAACAAACAAAATGTAAAGAATCAATGAAAGAAAGAGTTGTTTCTTTGGGAAATTCAATAAGATTAAGAAACCCTTAGACAAATTAATTAACAAGCAAAGAGAGAATATCAAAATTAGAAATAAAAAAGGTGGTCATAACAATGAATAACAGAGAAAATCTGTAGAATTACAGGCATATTGTCTCAAAATCTTTCTAACAGCTTGGAAAATCCAAAAGAAATGGATAATATTTTTGATACATATCACTTACCAAAGTTGAATTAATATCAGATAAGCAATTTAAACAGATCTATAACCCATAGTAAATTAGAAACAGTCATTAAAAGTCTCCCAACCAAAACAAACAAACAAACAAACAAAAGAACACAAGTGTGGCCGATCATCTCTGCATGTCTTCCCATCATGATCTCGACGTACCCCACCTGCAGAATCCCTCCTCTCTTGCTTTGGGAGATGTAGGGATGTGGGGTGGCTTGGGAGAGAGGGCTGGGGGTTGGTAGGAGGGAGGAGGTATGTAGAGTGAGTAGAAAATTTCTTAATAAAGAAAAATGAAAAAGACAAAAAAAAATCACAAAATCTCCAGGTCAGATAGTTTTAGTGCAGAATTCTACCCAGTTCAAAGAAGAGTTAATGCCAATACTTCTCTAATATTCCACAAAATAGTACAGAAGGGACATTTCCCAATTTGTTTTATGAATCCATAGCAACCCTGATACCCAAACTACACAGAGACCCAACAAAGAAAATTACAGTCCAATTTCCCTATAAACATTGAGGCAAAAATTCTCAGTAAAATATTTGCAATCCAAGACACATTAAAAAGATCATCCACTTTGATCAAGTAGGCTTCATCCCAGAGATGCAGAGATGGTTCAATATACAAAAATAAATAAATGTGATCCACCATATATACAAACTAAAGAAGAAGAAAAAAACACATGCTCATCTCTTTAGATGCAGAAAAGGCCTTTGCCAAAATCCAACACCCTTTCATTATAAAAGCCCTAGAGACATTGCAGATACAAGGGGCATGTCTCAACATAATAAAGGCAGTTCACAGAAAGCTTATAGTCAACATCAACTTCAATAGAAAGAAACTCAACTCAATTCCACTAAAATCAGGAACAAGACAATGTTGTTCACTCTCTCCATATCTATTCAATGTAGTACTTGAACTCTTAGCTAGAGCAATAAAAAAAACTAAAAGTAATCAATGGGATGCAAATTGGAAACTAAGAAGTCAAACTATCTTTCCATTTAGATTATATGATCGTATATATAAGTGACCCTAAAAATTCCGCCAGGAAACTTTTACAGCAGGTAAACACTTTCAGCAAAGTGTATGGAAAGAGAATTAAGTCATCAAAACCAGTGACCCTCCTATTACAAAGGACAAACAGGTGGAACAAAATCAGGGAAATAACACCTTTCACAGTAGCCTCAAAAAATATAAAATATCTTGAGGTAACTCCAACCAAGCAAGGGAAAGACTTTTATGATAAAAACTTCAAGTCACTGAAGAAAGAAATTAAAGAAACTATCAGAAGATGGAAAGATCTCTCATACCCATACATAAGTAGAATGAGTAGAATAAAAATGGCCATCCTACCAAGAGTGATCTAAAAATTCAAGGCAATCTTTTTCAAAATTCCAATGAAATTTTTCACAGATCTTGTAAAGATAATTTTCATCTTCATATGGAAACACAGACACACACACACAGAGAGAGAGAGAGAGAGAGAGAGAGAGAGAGAGAGAGAGAGAGAGAGAGAGAGAGAGATGAGAGCTAATAAAGAATCCTGAATAATAAAAGAACTTCAGTGGGTATCACCATCCCTGACCTCTAATTGTACAACAGTGCTGTAGTGTATTAAATGTACCATGTCATTGACACAAAACCAGACATAGTGATTGAGGGAATCAAATTGAAGACCAAGACATAAATCCATACAGCTATGGACTCCTAATTTTTTATAGAGAAACCAGAAATAAATACTGGATAAAAGACAGAATCTTCAACAAATGGTGCTGGTCAAACTGTATGACTACTTGTAGAAGAATCCAAATAGATCCATACTGAACAAAACTCAACTCCAAATGGATCAAAGTGCAAACACAGTGTAGGCACTAAGATCAACAATTAATAAATGGGACCTCATAAAACTGAGAGGCTTATGCATGGCAAAGGTACCACCATTCAGACAATGTAACAGCCTACAGAATGAGAAAAGATTTTACTAAGTACTCATCTAATAGAGGGCTAATATCCAAAATATATAAAGAACTGAAAAAAAATTAGATCAAAAAACAAATCAATTTAAAATGAGGTACAGATAAAAACAGAATTCTCCAGAAGAACTCAAATGGCTGAGAAACATTTAAAGAAATGTCCAACATTCATAACCATCAGGGAAATGCAAATAAAAAACTACTTTGAGATTTCATCTTACACCAGTTAGAATGACTAAGATCAATGAAGCAAATGGCAACTCATACTGGTGAGAATGTGGCACAAGGGGAACACTCATCTATTGCTAATGGGAGTGCAAACTTGTGCAGCCATTATGGAAATCAGTGTGGTGGTTCCTCAGGAAGATAGGAATTGATCTATCTCAAGGTTCACTTATACCACTCTTGGGTCCATACCCACAGGACACTTTGTCATACCACAAAGATACTAGCTCAGCTGTGTTCATTGTGTTCTACTGATAACAGCCAGAAACTGGAAACAACCTAAATGTCTCTCTACAGAAGAATAGATAAAGAAAGCGTGATATATTTACACAATGGAGTATTAGTCAGTCTTAAATGATGTAATTCACAGGCAAATGGATAGAGCTAGAAAAAAAAAATCGTAGGTTAGGTATCCCAGAACCAGAGCAACAAATGTGGTATGTATTTGCTTACATGTAGATAATAGCTGCTAAGCCAATAGTAACCAAGCTACAATCTTTGGAACCACAGAATTTAAGTATGGAGTAAGGGAATAGGGAGGACAGATGGATCTCCCTAGGAAGGGGAAATAGATTATGGAGTTGTGGATAGTTTGGGGAGGGGGACTGGAATGAAAGGACCAGGAGGGAGGAGAGGGCAAGAGTGATGATGTAGGGAATACAGGGAGAGACAGCTAAAATTAAGGGCCATTTGACGTGTAGTGTGGATAGCTAATATAGTAGAAACTTCCTATAATATTTACGTATATGAAGGTGATCTCAACAGAATCATCAAATAATGGGGAAGATAGGATCCAAACTAGCTATCTCTCATCAGGACAGGGTTACATCTAACTCAGTTTTTCACCAAAAGGGTTCCATGGGAATTCCCAAACAAATCAAGCTGTTGCCAGGAATATAGCTTCATTTCCACAAACTGACATCAAGGCTCCATTGCTGAGGACAGCATCTATACAGCTCACTGAATATGGAGAAGTCGAGCTGGTATCTACATAGAGCTTTCAGCCCTATATTATAACATCTTCAGTACAAGAGGGCACTCTGAATGGTACCTACCAAAGGAGAAACAAAAACACCAATCCAGCCACAAGCTCTGGGCACCAGACACAGGCCTTTTGATATGCAGTGGTGTTCTGCCTGCAAGATATGCTAGGGCAATGGTGGCACAAAGCTTATGGGAGTAAGCAACTGATATCTGATTTGACTAAGGGCACATTCCACCAGATGGAACCCATTCCAGACCCTGCTTGGGTGCCCAAGAACTGAGAATATTATCTCAGTGACCTAGAGTAAAACCAAATATAACTGTTCTTAAAAACAAATCACAGGGGAAAATAAAGACTCATGATGACATTGTGATGTACTCATAGATCAGTGCATTGCTCAGCCATCATCAGAGAAACTTCCTTCTTCAGCAGATGGGAACAAATACAGAGAGACCCACAGCCAGACATTATGTACAGAATGAGGGACTTGGGAACACTCAGCCCTGAATGGGATGCCTCTATCAAACCCCTCCCCTCAGGCCTCAGAGAATCCTGTAGAAGAGGAGGTTGAAAGAGAGTAAGAAGAGAGGGGATGAAGGACACCAAGAGAGCAAGGCCCTCTAAGTCACTGTGATCAAAGTCATATGAACACACAGACTGAGACAGAAGGCAAAAGGCCCGCACAGGTCTCCATTGATGGGAGAGTAGACAGATCCATGCCCCATCCCTAATCTGAAGAAATCTCCAACTGATGCCCATTTGCAAATGAAAACTTGGTTTCCTCCAAGAGGGTCTCCCTAGGAGAACAAACTACCGTTAAGAGTAGGGTGCATGCCCAGCAGCAGGTGGCCAACGAAAACCAGTTCAATGACATCTTTGGAGGCTCCTTGCTGAAAAATGTCATGTCAGGGTTTTTCCTTTGTGTTTTAATTTTATCTCATTGCTATTTTATTAATATATATTTTTATTGACTCTTTTTACCCTACAGTACCTTTGCATATATATTGTGGCTTTGACTTTGGTAGTTTTGTGGGATTCCTGAGTGTGGGAACCAGTGGGCCTTTGCTTCCTTTGCCATCCCTTGGACCCGTCTTTCCATTTGTTTTCTTCGTCCAATTCCAGTGTGTTAGGCTTTTTAACTTATTTTATTTTATTTTATTTCATTATTATCCCTCGGAGGCCTATTTATTTCCCAATGAGAGACAAAATGGGGGTAGATCCGAATGAGAAGGAAGGTGGAGGGGAGCGGTGAGGTATGGGGAGATAGAAGGAGTGGGAAGACCGTGATCAGGGTGTGTCATGTGGGAGAAAAAAATGTATTCTCAATAAAGGGAAAGATTTACTTGGTAGCTATGTATCAAATATAATAGAATAACGTAGAAAGGAGAACTGCACTTTTTAGATGTATATATGAAAGTTCTTCAGTTAGGTGCCAAATCTTTTGATCTATGGCTAGCAGGAAAGAGGTGAAGTGAGTTCTCCTACTTAGTAACCACAGTGCACCGCTCATCCAGTATGATATGAGTTTCCTAAACTAGTGTCCTGTCTTTGCCTTTTTTTAAATAAGAGACTTCACTTTTTAATATTTTTTTTAAATGTAGGAATAGGAGAGGTGGTTTTCTCTAGGATAGAGCACACAATTGTTGTCCAGTGCCTAGTGATCAACCCTGAAAACATACATACAAGTAACTGAACCAGTCAGGATTATCTATACATATATAAATACATGCGTATGAAATTATGTATATACATATACATATATGCATGCAATAACAGTGAAAAATATGTCAAAGATTTGATGAAGAACAAGGAGTGGTATATGGGAAGTTTTGGAGGGAGTAAAGAGAAGGAAGAAATGTATTTATACTATAATCTCAAAAAAAAAGCTTTGACTCCATGACCCTTTAAGGATAAACACTATAAAGTAGCCTATGTTAGCATCTCTTTATCAAATTTTTAAAATATGGATTATTTAGGGACCATGCTATATCTGAAATTTGTTTTCAGTTACATATTGATACTCATTCACAACAAATAAATACAAAAAGAGAACATCACATACAGAAACAATTTTCTGATCTGGCAACATCATTATTCATCAGAGCACTTTTCATATTAGCATTCTAAATGAAAAATTAGCCTCAGTCTCCAATTCAAATTTAACAATCAAGTCTGGACACAGTGATATTGATTCAGAATTTTGGAACATCACTTTTCATCATATCATGTTTCCACAAAATGCATCATGGCACAATAAGCCAGGCCTGGATCTTTGATATGAATAATTACAAGAAGAAAAGATATGGATCAGCTCCATCAGAAAGGAAACCCAGAAGGCAAAATTTGCATGTAGTGACATCTACAGAAATGTGGTACCCAGCAGACACAGAGGAGTCAGACTCCACTGTGGAAGGTCAAATTTACTGCTTCCTAATGAAGAAGCAAGAGGTCTGAGAATGGAATGCTTTCTTTCTGAAAAATAATAAGTAAATTAATTAATTAATTTAATTTTAGAAAATCCTCCTAAAGCTATTTTCTCTCCTAAATCCTCTTCAGTCAAACTGTCTCTGAACTGAGTGCCAACTCAGGGACAATGTACAACATGAACTTCCTGAGAAAGGCAAGTTCCAGGCTATGCAGAAGTACCCAGAATTCTTCAAAATACCAGCTGGCTGCCATTTCCGGTGATGAGATGAAAATCCTACATGATAATATATGACCAAGAGTGATTTCTGTAGAATCATTGTTCTGATCCAGCCTGTCCTTGTCAGTGCAAGATCAGGAAGGGAAAAAAGCAAGAAGCTATTAACCTTAGAGGCTCCTCCACTCAGAACATCCTTCTGAGTCACCCATGACTTTGGTCAAGTGAAAATTAAAAGTGATTCTTTAGGCTCCATCCATAAAGTGCCTGATGCACTCATGGGGACTGGAGTTTGGAACCATAGAACCCATGGAAAAGCTGGTGTCACAACTTAGAGTCAGTGCTAGAGAAATGACTCAGTGGTGAAGAGCACCAGCTGGTCTTTCAGAGGACCTGGGGACTATTCCAGCCCATACATGGGGGCTCACAAACGTCTATAATTCCAGTTCCAGAAGATCTAATGCCTTCTTCTGGACTCTATGGGCACTGGGTACTCACATAACATCCAGACATAAACACTGGCAAAATATCCACACATAAAAAGTAAAACACAAGTCAAGAAAAGCCCAGCAATGGTGGCTCACACCTTTAATCCCAGCACTCAGGAGGCAGAGGCCGATGGATGTCTTAGATTTGGAAACCAGCCTGGTATACAGAGCTAGTAGTTCTAAGACAGCCAGGATGGTTGCACAGAGAAACCCTGTCTAGAAAAACAAAAACAAACAAACAAAAAGAAAAGTCACAATAAATAGAACTTAGAGTTCATCTAATTCCAATGACTATATACATTTTATCACCCTAGGTCATATTATCTTGCAAAATGAGATGTTTAAATATCGAGATTTTTTTTCCCTAAAAGCATGAAGGTTCATGAGCATAAGGCTATAGGAGGTCCCCAACGACAGCTTCTCACGGATCATAAATATTTTTCCTGGCAGAGTATCAGTGTCGGGGAATATCACGAATGATTAAAAGAGTGGACTCTGTTATAGAGACATAATCCACACTTACCTCTTCAAAACTTTTAGACATAGCTTCATTTTATTTCATGAAGGAAAACCCGTTATTTACCACTTCAGTCCTATGTAGTTACCAAAAAAAGAGATGTATTCTAAAATATATCTTAACATGGATAAAATGCAAACACATGTTTACTTAAAAAAAACTCTCAAATGATAAACATCAGACATGTCATCATCATCAAAAGGTATCCAGAGATCATTGTAGATGAGGGGACAGAAAGAGTGTAAGAGCCAGAGGAAAATGAAACTTACTGTAAGATTTTGTCTCCTGTAAACATCAGAGAAGTTATACCAAGAAAGCCTCACCAACATAGCTGCCCACACATGACCTAACCAAGGAAGACACTAGTAGTCCTGGAAGGGGGAAAGCCAGGAGCCCTCGATCCTAAACAAAGAACTACAGGCGACTAAGAAATGCAAAAGCAAGAAAGAACACACCAATTGGTTGTCCTCTACCGAATGGTCAGCCCGGAAGACATACACACAGTTTTGCTTACACTGTACTGACAGAGGAGGTTGTTTTTACATACTTAGGAAAACAATCAAAGAAATAGAGGCCACAGATTTATTAATGTGAAAGAGAACAAGAGTGGTGTGGTACATGGGAGGGTTTGGAGGGAGGAAAGAGAAAGAAGGGGGAAATAATATAGTCTCAAAAGCCGAAAAATATTTTAAAAGAAAAAAGACATTCATAAGCAGATCTTCAAGGTAACCCCAAACCAAGCCTTAGTAAACAAAAGTCCAGGCCAGTTCCAAATAAGCCACCTGCTGTGTGTTGTCACTGTATATCACAGTACTAAATCTCTGTTGCCTTGCATGTAGGCAGAACAGGTTTCCCACTCCAACAAAGGAACTCTTAGCAGGTGTCTTAGTGAGTTCTTAGAAGCAGGCAAGATTATTGCTATTGTATGGGTATAATGAGAATTAGAGGAGCCAGTCCTCCTAACCACTGAGCCATCTCTCCAGTCCCAAAACAACTGGAGAACAAAAATGACTAAGCTACTGGCAAATAAACCCACAGTCATGGCCATTTACTGTGATGTGCAATGGCATTATACTTTCTGACTTGGTATGTGAAGAAAGTGGTAATCGCTAGGCACAGCATCCTTGTGAGATACATATATATGATACAGACTTTACGCTTGCTGAAACGCTACCGTTGGATAACAGTCTGGAGAAATTCATGAGTATATATAAATATATGTTATAAATTATATTTTCCATTCTGTGAATGCCCACTTCTCACATACGTCTTTCAGGGCCTGAATTACTTTGCAGTAGCAATGTGGCGGTTTTGTGGGTTCTCGTTGCTGCTATGGGGTCAGGTTCTACGAAAACTTATCTGTAAAGTAGCAGGTGGATGGAAGCTGCCATCCTAGCAGCAGTGGCACAGAGTACAGCGTAACTAATTACGACAGTTAGCAGCCGTCCAGGCACAGGAGCAGGGAGCTGTACGCCACGGACTTTAGACGAGGGCTGTTGAAGCAAACTTACCCAAGAGGGAGTCACAAGTCCTCATTTGATTTCTTGAGGATGCCCACCGAAGCGCTGTTGTGGTAATGCGACTGCAGTCTCCACTTTATAACATCCCTGTACCCTGACCAATTCATCACTTACATTAAAATTTCAGAATCAAAACCCTGAGAGTGTGCATGCAAATTATTCAAGTTAAAAGAAAACCCAGCAGGGAGACTCAGAGCTTCAAATCCCCTTACTAATTTTAACTTCATATAGCTCACAATTCTGAAATAATAGGAGGATCTCAAGAGAAATCACGATATACAGCAAACCAGCGGGTCCGGACTAATGCTGAGAGTCTCTTTGTTCTTTAGGCTTAAATTAAAGTAGTTTGCAAACAAATAAGAGATAGCTGTTTTAAATTCCAGGGTTTCTTTTGTTTCTGGTGTCGCACTCTGATTGAATTTGTGAGACTAATTATTTGCTGCTCTTCTGTGTTGTCAAATCCATACCGGGCAGTCATCCATGATCCACCATCTCTTCAGCCATAGGAAGCTAAGGGAAGACACTGTTAGCTAGCCACCCTTGGTGCCTTAGGGTAAGGATATACAGTGCCACCCTCCTTGGGTTATGCTTCACAGGTAGAGTACACTAAGTACAATGTAGGCACCAGAACCTGATTTAGGGTCAAATGCAGTCACCTAGTGTTGTTCAAATCTTAGATGGTCTTCTAGTAAAAATAAATAAATAAATAAATAAATAAATAAATAAATAAATAAATAAATAAATAAATAAAAAACAGAGCCAGATATCAGGGTGAAAGCTGAAAGATCAGAGAAGCAGAGCAGCCAGTCACTAGTTCTTACCTCTACGAAATTCTCAGCCTGAAGAGAGTGAGTTCCTGTTTCCTCACGCCTTCTATACCTTTCTCTGCCCAGACTTCACTTCCTGGGATTAAAGGCGTGTGGGCTTCCCAAGCAAAGGCATGAGATCTCAAGTGCTGGGATGAAAGGTGTGTGCCACCACGGCCTGACCTCTGTGTCTGATCCTCAGGCAAGTTTATTAGGGTACACAATGTATCGCCACAACCTAGTTCATGCCTTCATTCAGCAGGGTTTACCAAGTGTTTGCAATGAACCAGAAATAGCTTGGTACGCTGAGGATAACTCAGGGAACAAAGCAGTCCTGCCATCATCCCTATCTTGTTTTGACTTGAATGTTCTAGTTGGAGGTCACGGTAGCAAAAAAAAAGGACAGAGTAAATAACTGTAAAGTTCCCGCAGACACATCCTGCTGTGAAGCAGAAAAGGCTTGCCAGGTGCTCCTTGGTTAATTCACTAGCTTTGTTAGCTAGAGAAAATGGTTGAACGTCCCCAAGCCTCTTTAAAGTTAGGTAGGTAATAATATTACCACTTTCTAGGGGAAAGTGCCAAACACAAAGCTCTCGCTGCTAATTAAATTTGTTAATTAACCTTGATGTTCATTTTCTTTGTCTATGACTACTTACATTTATCCCTCAGATTAAAGGACTATTTATTACTTTCTAAACTAAAACACTGTTTCACTGTGGCTGCATACGTAACAGAAAACAAAGATTAAAGATATTCCTGCCCTCCGAGAGTTATGTCACACTCAGTGCCTATGCTTTTGTTAACGATGCATCCAAGAGAAACTGCTTTTGACTTTTAAAAACAGTTAGCTGAGGAAGTTACTCAAAGTTGCTTCTCACACCTCTGAGGTGTAAGGATAACCGCCCCCAACTCTTCTTCACGTGGGCCTGAACTCATTACAGAGAAAGGTGTGATGCTGAGCTACATACTATTCCCAGGTGAGTAGCAAGAGCTTACCATCGTGATCCACGATGTGTAGTTCAATGGGATTTGAGTGGGATGTTCCTCTGGGCTGCCATGGCCCTCTGTACCAGAATGGGTAGGAAAAAAACCTCCCCCAGAGAAAGTCACATGCAGAATTCATTATCAAGTCAAGTAATCCATCTGCGACTCAGTTTGCACATCTCTGAGATAGGGACCTTCAAGTTCTTAGTTGTATGTAGATAAGGAGAGTTTATCTTGCAACTGTTAATTTGGAGGCTAAAAGAGAAGACAGCCCTGTGTTTTTCTTGCTGAATGTATGTGTCATTTTTCTCAAAGTGAGCATTTGAAAATTTTAATGCATTTCTGAAATGATCAAAATTCAACATCTGAGGGAGTTATTCTGCATGTACCATCAACCATCCCTATCAACAGGTTGCATATTCAGAGTCTAAGCAGGGACTGGAAATAAATGGGGAAAGAATAACACACATACTGAAAACACTGTAATTCCCTAAGCAGTTCAGCATCCATTTCCATAATGTTTACTCTATATTAAGACAAAGAAGTAATCTCAATATATGATTTAAAGTCCACTAGAGGAAATATAAAAGTTATATATAGATATACCATTTATGTAAAAAGATTTGAGTGAACATGAATTTTAGAATTCATAGTGTCTTGGAACCAATCTCCTGTAGACAGTTACTATGTGGTCTTAATAATTGTTAAAATTAGAGTATTTTTACTATGTAATAAAGAGTCCCAAGGGTAACACTGTCCCAGTAGGCTTTATATGTCATCCATTAATATTAATTCTGGTATTTTTAAGAAAGACTATATTTTTCCATGAGAAAATGTCACTTTTTTCCAAAGTTAAGACTACTAGCAATACTAATAATTACAATAAAAGGCTATAATACTAATAGCCAATATTTGCAGAGATCTTTCTGTACTTCAAGTCCTGTTCTTAGAAATTTATATTATTTTACTTAAGTATATTTGAGTTATGAGTCAAAGGGCATAGTGTGCCCCTGTCTGGGTTAATGCCACAGTTGGACTGGTATTACTCTTGAGCATCTAAAGACTTAGAAAAGAGGAAGATGGAGGGGAGGAGATAGAGGAGAAGGGGAAGGAGGGGGAGGAAGACAGGAGAGGAAGAGGAGGGGGAGGAGGAAAAGGGGAGGAGGAAGAGGAGGGGGAGGAGGAAGAGGAGAGGAGGAGGAAGAAGAAAGGAGGAGGAGGAAGAAGAGGAGGAAGAGAAGGAGGAAGAAAAAGAAATGTTTGGAGTGAGCCCAGTGTCTGTCAGATTTCTTTCTGTAAATTGGAGTCTTCTACTGTCTCCTTCCACCTCAGTCATCTTGGTTCTGCAAAAACCAGGCTGCTGAATAGTAGTCCATAAGGTATCTGTGCCACATTCTTTAGATCCATTCGTTGGTTGAAGGACACTTGCGTTATTTCTGCTTCCTAAGTGCAGTGGCCATAGCTGAGTACGTGTCTATGAAGCAGGATGCTGAGTCCTCCAGGCAAATGTCAAAGAATGGTGCATCTGGGTTGGTCGTATGGTAGATTTATTCCTAGCTTTTGGGGGATTCTTCACGCTGATTTACAGAGTGGATGGATCAGTTTGCAACCCCATAAACAGTGAATGGGGATCCCCATTTCCAGACATCCTCTCTAGCACTAATCTGTCTTGTTGGATTTAGTCAGTGACTGGGGTAAGATGGCATCTCAAAGCTGTTTTGATTCCCAGTTTTTCTAATTGCTAGGGATGATAAACATTATTTGAAGTATTTCTTAGACATTTTTATTGCTTCTTTTGAGAACTCTCTGTTCATATCCT
Source organism: Peromyscus aztecus (assembly GCA_902168405.1). Lineage (NCBI taxonomy): Eukaryota > Metazoa > Chordata > Mammalia > Rodentia > Cricetidae > Peromyscus > Peromyscus aztecus. The sequence goes on from CABHPQ010166335.1 coordinate 65,276, forward strand.
TGGCCCATTTTTTAAATTGTGTCATTTGGTTTTTTGTGTCATTTGGGCTTTTTAGTCTATATTTTAGTTCTTTGTATATCCTAGATATTAATACTCAGTGTGTAGCTGGCAAAGATTCTCTCTCATTCTACAGGCTTCTTCTTCACTAAATTAATGTTTGCTTATCTGTGAAACATTTTAGTTTTATGAGGTCCTACTTGTCAATTATTGGCCCCAATTCCTGGGAATATTGGATCTTATTCAGAAAGCACTTTCATACATCTACATCCTATAAGGTACTCACCCTCCACCTTCTTTCCATCTAGCAACATCAGTGTTTCAGTTTTGACACGTAGGTCCTTGATCCATCTGGAGTTAGTTTTTGTGCAAGGTGAAAGATGCGGGTCTAATCTTATTTCTCCACATGTGGACATCCAGTCTTCCCAGCACTGTTTGAAATAGATATTTTCTCCAGTGTACCTTTTGATATGCAGCTATAAAGAAAAATGAAACAAAATTTTCATGTGAGTGGCATGCATAACGGGGAGGTAACCAACAGCTCTCTGACTGAACTTAAGCCCTGCTCAACAAGAGGGACAGTGTGGCTGCTACTGGAAACGTAGCCAACTCCCAGGGGGCTGGTGAAGTGGTAGATGTTAGAGGAGAATCCACAGCTTCTACTTTACTAAACCAGCATAATGCCTAACTAAATCCTCAATATTTATTCTTGGACCCACAGAGAAGTGTAGTTCCCACCCCTCACCAGTGGAACTTTTCTTGGCAACAAAGACCATTACAGAAAACACACAAGAGACTGTGCGGTGCCAGTCCCAACTGATGCATTTATAACACAACTCCTACACCCAAGGCTTGGGGTTCATGTGCCAGAGGAAGCAGAAACAGTGTAAGCGCTAGAGGAACCGGAAGTTTAATGTGAGCTTGTGCTGCCCTAGAGATGCCAGAGAGGCGACACCCATGAAGCTTTGCTAGTATGGATAGACAAAGAAGACTTGAACAACTTGGTGCTTAGCAACACCAATGGACATGCTGACATGGAAAGTGGGGGACCTGGGAGGGCTTCATCTGTAGATGAATAAGGACAGGTAAATGGCGAGTGCTGAGAGGGGAGAAGTGGTCTTCCCCAAAAAGTCTTTCAACTGGTTACCTAATACCACGTGGTCAGCCCTGAGACCATGTTCACGTGTGTAATAATACAAGGACTAAGCCAATTATATTTATGTATTTTGGAATATGTGTGTGAGCATAATACATAAATAAATACATATATACACATACACATATATTACACAACAATAGGCCATGAATTTGAAAGACAGCAAGGCAGGGCATGAGTGGTGCTGGAGGGGGGAAGGGGAGTGAGAAATGATCTAATTACATCATAATTTCAAAAAAAATACATTATAGGAAAACAAACTGCTTTATGAAGCTTAATCCGTTACAAAATCTCATGCATAGATGATTTCATTTCTCGGTTTCCCCTTTCTTCCTTGTTTGCACCCTAAATCTCTCACTCTGGAGAGAGTGTACTTTTATTCCAGGTTTAACTGGAGTTAACTCTGTGCTGGGGTTACTCTTACACTGCAGATACCCTGAACATAGGAGCTCACATTAGGCTCAGCCATACATCATGGAGTCAGCCAGGGGGCTGGAAATCAGCATTTTCCTTATCCTTTTTAACCTCTTCCATTTGTTTCCAAAATACCATCTCAATTTGGAGTTTGTATCATTGCTCAAAATAAATTACGTTTTGTTGATAAATGAAGTAACTTTGACACACATCAGCCTACTTTATATGTGTTTATTTATATTTAGATACCTAATTATATGATAGCCATTTAAGTCATTTTGTATTTTTTAAAAGATTATTAGGATCAAAAGCTATGTGTAATAGTGGGGTCAGAACACTGCCAATAAACTCATTCCAAAGAGAAAATAATCCACATACCCCATGGGTAAAATCATTATCATGAATTTCTTTTTCCTATTCATGGGAGTTTTTTTTTTTTTTTTAAAAAAAATATTTTTCTTTAAAAAAAAAATATAAATCAATAAACATTAAAAGATTCACAAAGTCAAGTCAGATTAGGGGATCATTGGAAGAACAGATGATTGGAACACGCACCCCAGCTGGCTTTCAGAAGGGTGATATAAGCAGCAAAAATAATGAGATGATTTACTTGTGCTAATAAGTTGTTATCTACTACCCTCACTCACCTAGGTTGAATTCTCCCTCCCTAAGTACAGTCAATCATGGTTTTCCACACTAATGAGAAGCAGACTTAGCTTCCCCAGTGCAGAGCTGATGACCACCCCCTGGGGGCCTTTCCTTTCACAACTATTTCTGAGCATCTAAAGACTTGAAAAAGAGGAAGATGGGGGAAGGGGATAGAGGAGAAGGGGAAGGAGGAAGAGGAGGAGGAGGAGGAGGAAGACAGGAGAGGAAGAGGAGGGAGAGGAGGAAAAGGAGGAGGAGGAGGAGAAAGACAGGAGAGGAAGAGGAGGGGGAGGAGGAGGAGGAGGAAGACAGGAGAGGAAGAGGAGGAGGAAGAGGAGGAGGAGGAGGAGGAGGAGGAGGAGGAGGAGGAGGAGGAGGAAAGAAAAAGAAACTATACATAACCAGGAGCTGCAGAAAAGCAATCCAGAACTTTTATTTTAGCCAGTTTAATTTCTGAACTTTAAATGCACTTCTCGCCTCTGATTTTGACTCTGATAATTTTACTAGACGCATACTGGAAAAGTTGTGACTTGAGAAGCAGTGATATAGGGCATGCTACTGTGGAGAATAAAAGAAATAAGGCAAACCATAGGAACTGAAAGTTGTGGAACACACTTTTTTTTTATAAACCTATAAAGTCTGCTTAATTTGCCACTATGTCTAATATCCTTGTGGGGCTTAGTAAATGAATGAATGAGGGAAAAAATGTCAAAAGGGATTGAGAAACTTTGGCTAACTCGGGTAAGGGTCAAGCATTTAGTCACATGCAAGTCACCAGTCTGGCACAATGCTAAGAGTCCTAATAAACAGGTAACAGAATGCAATCGTGTGTTTAAAGACGGCTCCCGCATGCCCTTGCCAGTAGACAGAGGACAACAAGGCTGTTAGTCTAGCAACTGTGGATGTGTGAGTGAGCACAACATTTATAGTTCCTTTATTCAGGATCTAGGGAAGTCTCCTAATCTGTACCCTAACAATGGTTGCTTCATCTGTTCCTGGAAATTCAGGCTACTTTGTATATCTAATAACAAAATTTTTTTCCCAGCAATTTTGTCATGCCTTCATCCCCCCCTGGTGAATTTAATCCCCAAATATTTCCATTAATTCCCACAGATTGGCTCCTGGCCTAACAGTTTCATAGTGGTTGTTTTCCTCTTCGGGGGAGTGTTGTGAATGACTAGACATATTTCTTACATATTCTGAGGCTCACAGCTCTGATATACTATTGGCAGAGATGAGCAGTTTTAAAACTGGTGGCCATCACCCAGCTTCCTACGTGTATTTTTTTTTTCTGGGTTGATGACAACTGTTATTTTACATCTTTGGATTCTTCTGGTTGCTTATTTGGGTGACTGCAACTTGGAATGCCCATCTTCCTTTAAATTTCTTAGAGCGTTTGGCAATAGCTCCTCAGGCTGGGGTAGGACTTTGTGCCTACTTC
>CABHPQ010166336.1:0-28099 GCA_902168405.1 Peromyscus aztecus
TTCCTTGTGGAGGACAGGAAGTGAAAAGTTCTCTGAGTAGAGTGTGTGCTAGAGGAGATGGGCGTGGCTCCACTGCTGCGGAAAGACTTAGAGTGTGAAGGGGCCCCAAAACAGCTTGACCACACAGCAGCCATGACAGGCTTAGGGGCCTAGACACAGCTTCTGAGACAGGCTTACTGGCAGGCAACACCCAGATCCAGGAAAAGTCTTAAGCTGATACCACCCAGGGATCCACCCAGGGGTGAGGAAGTATCTGATATCCCACACATTCCAACCATTAGATAAGGTGACCAGATGTGCTTGAGTCTAGCATACACTATTTTTTGTTTTACAGATACCCCTAGGCAATTGTCAGCCAATCAGAGTCCTGGACCCTGGAAATCCCCTCACCCCAACCTTTGCTATGATAAAAACTCTGCCCCACCTGAGCTCAGGGCTCTCTGCTCTCACTGCTGTGTCAGACAGACAGAGGGACCAAGCCTCGGAGCTTGAAACAGGATTCGGTCTCCGTGGTGGTCTTTTTTTGGGGGGGGGTCCCCGAGATCTGGGCATAACAGTGAGCATGCATGTTCTCTGCAGGATGCGGCGCATGTGGTAAACAAAGCTGAAGAAGTTAGAAGGGCATTCGGAAGGACCTCAAAACTCAGTGTCAGGAATGGGGACTTCCCACGCCCTCAGATTGCAATGATTTCTATTTGAATTATTGAGTGGAGACAGTTATGCGATCAAATGAATAATTAGAAGTTGAATGAGACCACAGAGTATAAGGTAAATCTGAAGGGACAGAGTTGGTGCTCATGGGGAAAACCGGCCACGGGAAGGCCAGTTAGAAAGCTTTACAAATGTTTACAAGAGACATACTGTGGTCCTGAGTTAGAATAGGGGCTTGACCTGATGGTAATGGAGAGAAACTAAGAAGAAACTCACAAAGAACACTTAACTAACACACAAAGGAGTAGTTAAAAGCAGGATTGGAAAGGAGAGGGACAGAGAGACAGAGACAGGCAGACAGGAAAGGGTGTGTGTGTCGGTTTTGGAGTCATTTGCATGAAGCTGATAGCTGAAGATTGTGATTGACGTTACACAATCATGTAATGCTCCGTAAATGTTTTTGCAAGAAGTTACTACATATATCCAGGCAGTTTTCAGGGCAAACCAAGACAAGAAAGCGTGTCTCTAATGTTAAGAAACACTCTTTAGTAACAAAGGCAAAGCCTTCTTAACAAGGAACCAACAGACAGGCAAACTACGACAAATAATAAGATAATTGCTATAATGGAAAACAAGCAAGCATATAACATGTCTTGTTTCAGAATTATTTAGGAGTATGTTTGCCCCTTTGTCCTGTGGCTTCTCAGAAGACAGGGTGCAGGCTTTTGCCTCAGTCCTATGAAGTTGTCAAAAGTGTACAGAGGACCAGGGTTATAAGTCACTGAGAGAGCACTTTCCTGGCATGCACAGTGCCCTGGATACAAAAATGTCTGGCTTCTTTTTAAGAGAAGAAAATGGAGACTGCCTGCAAAAGACAGCATAAATGAGCAGAGGCTGAAGTATAGGGGGGTGGGGGGGACCAGGAGAGTATCTTCTGCACTCATTTGCACATTTCAGGGATCCTTCCTGCCTGGGGCTCATCTCTCCTCTCACGGCATCTCAGAACAGCTTTCTGCTGAGCCAGTCCTCTGGGTAGAAACCCGAAGGTGACATCTGTTTCCCTGTGACTCCTGCTGTCAAATGTTGCTTAGCCAATGGTTTATTTTTTTCCCAAGGCATGACATTGGTTCATCAATTTATCTGAAAGTTTTCATGAGTAAGAGGTGCAGGGCTAGGGTAAACGAGAGAGTGGGAGCAATGAGTCTCCTTCAGCAAGTGGAACAGATGGTGACAACCAGGTTCAAGGCTGAGTGGCTACAAAACGCCCCGGCCGAATTTTGCTTTGACCTTGTCTACTTAGCATATTTTCTCTAATACTCTTGGAATGGGGAAAATACCCCCAAACTCTTCATCATTATGTTGCTAACATTCAGGTAAACAACCACCTGTCTCTGATTCAGTGTGCTTGGAACAATTCTTCTCACTCTTTGAGACTTTAACCTTCACACTGGGCCCACCAGATTGCCAAGGCAATGCTAAGCCCGGCTTCCAGGTCAACAAGAGATGCGACATGCCCCATGTTGGAATTTAGCTGATTAAGATGGAGCCTGATGAACGTCAAGGGGGTTGCCCTAAGTGACAGCGGCAAGAAGATGCCAGAGGCCTGAGTACAATCTAATCTTTGGAAGAAAGCCCCCGGATGTTGGAGCCTGGCTCTAGGAACGCGGTGGAGGTGGGTCGGAAGCACAGTCCCAGAGCAGAGTAGAACTGACCCAGTCATACCCAGCTCTCTGGGCCTGTCTGAGCCAGGAGAAAGTGGAGAACGGCTTAGTGACTGTGTGCTCCCACAGTTGCCGTTATACATCACAACGTTAGTGACTTAGAACCACAGGAATGTCTTTTCTTCCAGCTCTGCGGGTAGGGGTGGAAATCTAAAATTGAGGTGTGAGCCAAGGCCGCACTTCAAAGACGAGAAGGGTAGAAGGCGACATGGTACCTTCCAGCTTCCGGTGGCCTTCCGGTGGCTCCCTGTATACCGGGGACCGTGGTTCTGTCACTTCAATGCCTGTCGTCAACTTTACATGGTCTTCTCCACTGTCTTTTCTTCTGCCTCTAGTAAGGATTCTTGTTATTGGCTACAGTCTCCACCTGGGTAACCCAGGAGACCTACTGGGGAGATCCCTGACTGACTCCCATCTGCAAACTCCCATCTGCAAACTCCCATTTCTTTTCTCCCTTTTTCTTTAAGATTTATTTATTATGTACACTGTGTTCTATCTGCATGTTTGCTTGCAGGCCAGAAGAGGGCGCCAGATAGATGGTTGTGAGCCGCCATGCCGTTGTTGGGCATTGAACTCAGTGCTCTTAACCTCTGAGCCATCTCTCCAGTCGCCCAACTCCCATTTCTAACGATGTTCATATTGGAAGTTTTAGGGGTTAGGAAAGAAACATGAATTTGGAGAGAGGGGCACCACTCAGCCTACTACCGTTAGTAAACCCTGTGTTTCAACAAGCAGGGAGCCGGGTAGCTCTGTGATGAGATCCTGTCAAAGAGTGGTTCTCAACTTTCCTAACGCTGCGACCCTTTAACACAGTTCCTCATGTTGTGGTGACCTCCGACTTCAAAATTATTTTTGTTACTACTTTAGGACTTTAATTTTGCTACTGCTATGAGTCGTAATGTAAATTTCTGTGTTTATAGATGGTCTTAGGCGACTCCTGTGAAAGGGTCGCTTGACCCTCTGAAGGGATTGTGGACCACAGGTTGAGAAACACTGGTCTGAAAGGATGGGAGAGAAGAGACGAGTACCAGCACCCCAAAGTGAAAAGGCAGCTATAGGGCACCCCATTAGGATGGAGGAGCTTCAAGGGGAACACTGAGTTGGAACTTCAGTGGTCCAGCCTCCCGCAGTGCGGGAGCCCAGGCCCAGATGTCACAGTTCACTTCCTCGTTGAAGATATAATAGGAAGTGCTAGAATTTATTGCAAATGTTTAAAAGCAAGTATTTTAAGAACTGGATGCACGTGGACACTAGGTTAAGAAGTAAGGCGTCCCTCTGCCACATCCGGGGCAGAGCCGCAGCTCAGGAAGGGTCCTTGGTTCCCCGGGGTAGGGAGATTGACTGGGAGCCTTGAAAGGTCTAGGAAGGCACAACAGCAATGCAGAGAAGAGCCACCAGAGGGAGCTCACAACACACAAGACCCCTTTCCCTCCTCTCCAAGGGCTGGAAAAGCGAGATCTGTTGGCGAGAAGCTGAGAAAAGGCAGTTAGGTCGGTGAATTCTGGCAGCAGTTTCCTGGAAATGCGACACTGATTGTAAATGCAGGTCCTGGGGTGATCCACTTCCATGCAGGAGGCGTGTTAGTTTTAGAATTGTTGCCTTCCACCTTTGTTTTCCTTTCCAGCTCTTGTTCTTAGGAAACTTTCTGGTATCAACGTGTCAATAGGGCAGAACTCCTGAAATACATGTGCTTCCTCTTATCTTGGCAGTCCCCATGCAGGAGGGACCCCCAGATCTATTTGGGAAAGGCCAGAGAGAGTCACACTGCCTTAGAGGAGGGTGATTGTCTCTCTTAGTGTTAATACTTTCGTTCCATGGCGCAGGGGGAAAAATATCTGTTATTGGCTAAACCCTTGGCTTCTTCCTGAAGTCAAGGATGGTGTTTTGCTCATGTCTGATTGCCCAGCACAGAGTCTGACACAAAGTGTTCAAAAACTGGAAGTTTGAAAGAAGAACTGATTTTGTGTGATTCTGTGGGTTCCCCACATCCAGCGCAGCGCCTATGACATTGAGAGTATGAATAAAACCTGCCCTAAGCTCTTAGAATGTATGTCTGCTCTCCGTGGAGCCAGCAGAGGGCAGAGGAGCTCAGTTTAGCAACCGTGGCCTCCCCTGTGAGCCCAACCTAAAGCAGCACAGCAGGTCTGGCTGGTTTTATGAGATTAGGAAACACCCAAAGGGGTGCAGACAAGGCATGAAAGCCTGAAAGAGCGATTTCCACATCTCTGCCCATCGATCACCAAAGCTTCTCCCGTAGGGTAACACCCTTCCCGGGGAGCCGGGCTCTGCTTTAGGAACGCTGTGGGCCCATAGAGAATAGAGCAGACGCAGCCACAATCACCCCAGATCACACCGCGGGCTCCAGTCACTCAGCGGGGAGGGATCCAAGGATTAACACATGGGGCGCTTGTCACAGGCAAGACTGTAGACCCGAGGGAAATCAAGGTTCGGAATGGTGCAAGTCATGCAGCCCCTAGCAGCTTCTTATTTGCTTGGCTTCTGCTTTCCTGTAGGTGCTTTTTAAGGCTCTGGTCTAGGCTAGGGTTCGTTTCCCACCGCAGTCCTGCCGCTGCCCTCCACTCTAGGAGAAGTATTGGGAAAGCTGATAAAACAGGTACTTTCGACTCCACAAAGCCGATCCCAGGAGAGAAAGGGAGGGGAGGGGTGTGACTGAGGCAGAAGCGACCGTGGGAGCCAGGGAAACAACAGGGTAGCTGGGAGAGAGGATCAGGATCAGCGCATGCAAGGAGGCAGAGGTGAACATGACGTAGAGGAAATGGACAGAAGGAAGAGAAAGAAGGGGGAGAGCAGAGGAAGACAGGAGGGGAGAATGGGGGGGGGGGGCAGTGGTCTGTGACCACAGATCCCCAGGGGTTGAAATTCCAGTTGTAAACTTAAGCTCTTGAATGTGAGTGCAGCCCAGATCAGGACTGCCCCGCCACAGTAGTGCCCAGCCAGTCCTGGCATGGAGCCAGGGCTAAGAATCATACTCAAATTCGAATGTGAGGACGTGAAAGCTGACTTCACCGGATCCCTTTGTGTTCATGTGGATTCTGTCATTCTATCAACGTAGAGGACTCCAAATCACTCTAGAGATGCCCTTCGTCAGCTGGCCTGAGGAGCAGGCCTGTGATCTCTAGTCCCTTTTTTCAGACCGGTTGATGGAAGGTTCTGGCCAAACTGCTCCTCCTTCCTGAGTGCATGGGGCACATTCTCAGAACACCTCAGCTCTAAGTCTCTGAAAATGGGCAATCGGATGGGAAGGATCTACCAGGTGACACAAAGGGTCAGAACCTGGCTTTCATTTCACAGGGAATTCCTGAGAAGACCTTAGAGAAACAAGTGGGAAGTTTCTGGAGGGACCAGTGAATCCACACAGAGGAGGGAAACTTGGGGAGCCGACAGGCACAGAATTCCCTTCCTAACTCCCCCTCCTCAGAGGATCAGCTAGCGTGGCAGAAACTGCCTTGATAGCAGCACAGTTGCCGAGGAGCTGTGGACTGGGGCCCCTGTCTGGTTGGCATTAACACACCCAGTCAACCATGAAACACAGCCCTGAGCCGGGTTAGGAATGTAAGCCTGCTTCAGCGGTTGATGATGTTTCCTGCCCAGACCTCTCTGTAACTAGGAGGGCTTATATTTTTAGCGATTCCATTAGCATAGTCCTAGGACAATGTCAGCTTTCAGCATAGGAAACAACCACAGTGAGTAGTGTTTAGGCTGATTAATTTTCTTTTCAAAGCTCAGAAAGGACAAAGAGACCAATAGGTATATGTTCTGGAAGATTGTATGCAGTGGGGAGTGTATGTCAAGTGATGTAGCCCTTAGTAACCCAAGGCCTGTGATGCTTGTCCTGCTTGCAGAATCCACAGAGGCATCATACATAAGGAGAAAGAAGCTTGCCTGCAATGTAACCATCTTTTTCAACAACCCCCTTGTGCTCAATTTTCTTCTGTTTGTTTTGAAGCTACGGATTTTATATCAAGCCCCGACTGACATTAGGTTTGCTATGTGCCTTCACTGACCTTACTGTCACAATTCATCCATTCCTCCCTCTGAGTGCTGAGGTTCCAGGTGGGCTCACCAAGCCTGGCCTGTGCCTAACTTTCTTAAGTAGACATGGTTGGGGCAGGCAGGTGTCTGCCCTCCGTGAGTCCCGAGGCTTATGGATGAGACACAGACTCTCAAGACACAGAAGTGAATAAAATGACCTGGGAGAATCTCAGACAATGGATGCAGAAGACCCACTTTGGGGCATAGAAGAAAGCCCGTTAATTCTGAGTAAGGAGTCATTAGAAATAGAATGAGCTATATGACCTGACTGTCAGAGAAGGGTCAAAGACACTCCAGGAAGAGAAAATAGCAAGTACAAATGGATGTGAGAGAGAACAGGTCATGTACACTGAGAAGCAAGAGCTTGGGGGACCAGGAGGACTGACTGATGAGGAGTGGCCTGGTTTGAGCCTGATTAGAGAAACTGAATCTGGGGAAACGTGCCTGGTTGGCTGGTGCATCTGTATGTGGACTTGCTGGCAGTGGGGCCTCATTTATAGCTTTTGTGGTGGAAGGGGAGTGGAGAAAGAACAGATAAGACACTTCTAAAATGTCACCACACATCCCTCCTTCCAAACCATGTTAAACCCTCAAGCTTTTAACTCTTAATTATCTATTGCAGTCACTGTGGTATGGGGCTCTGTGGAAGTCTGCAGCAACATCTGTCTCCATTGGAATCAGCAGTTCCAAGGGTGTGAACTGGACTCCTGCTGCCAAGAGGAATCCTTGAAGGACCCTAAATTGTCATTCTTGCACTCTTTGGGGATAGGGGCACTTAGGAGAAAAGGTCCTCATGGGAGTTTCACCCAAGCAGTTTTGCCCTTGGGGAAGAATAGGCTATATACAGCCTGCTCTTAACTCTGCCACCACACTCTGGCAAAGCTGCCCTCCACAAGGCGAGCATTGCATGCTGCAAGTTCATCTTCCTCCACTTGACTTAAACCTTTTGTGAGTCAGCTCTAAATCTAGAAAACAACTCTAGTGAATCCATACGAAAGAGTTAACAACTTCCAAATTGCAACACATTTGTTTCCAAGGTAAAGGTGTGAAGGAGATAGTTGCTCAGTGGAGCGGGGAGGGGATCAGTGTCCATTTACCACCTTTTTGTGAAAAATCTCTTGTTTGGTCTCCAGGTTATGCTCTCCATGCTCTCAGGAGGAGGAAAGCTTGTCTAGCTGGACCATGATACCAGCTTGAACAGCCTAAGCTCTACAGTGTTTGACTGGCTCATTGGGTATCAGTCCTCAGGGTGGGACTGGCTACCTCCATCTAGCAACAACAGCAAAATCTTGCCGTGATAGCCTTACACTGCTTTAGGGCTATCAAGCCCTTTCACCTCCATTGCCTGACCTGGTTCTCAAATCTTGTAAGGGCTCTTCTGGTGATGGTCAACAAGAAAAGCCTGAATATCTGTGCCTAAGGCCTTAGACACGTAGCCGTGGCTCTCTAGACTGTGGTAATTTTCCCACCAATGACTTTGTCTCTCAGTTTATTCTCTCTGGAATGTAAAAGGGTTTCCATTTGCAAGATGCCCGAGAGAAGTCATTAGCATACGCCCAGGCTTCTTGAATCCTCAGGAACATTTCTTGCATTTTCAGAAACATGAAAGCATTTTAGAGGAACACAAATATTGCTTAATGTGTGTGCATAAATGCACAAACGTGTTGCTACTAATAACAGTTAAACAGAAACACTTGTGTTACTTACAATCCACATTTCTGCAACTGGCCTTAGCTGGTATTTCTAACCACCTTCCTGTAGCTAGAGTTTCCCTGCCTGGCCCACGGTCAGGATAAATCTCTTTCACCTGCCAGTCCCACAGCCACTCAGACCCAACCAAGTAAACACAGAGACTTATATTGCTTACAAACTGTATGGCCGTGGCAGGCTTCTTGCTAACTGTCCTTATAGCTTAAATTAATCCATTTCTATAAATCTATACCTTGCCACATGGCTCGTGGCTTACTGGCATCTTTACATGCTGCTTGTCCTGGCGGTGACTGTCAGTGACTCCCTCTGCCTTCCTGTTCTTTTTATTCTCTCTGTTAGTCCCGCCTATACTTCCTGCCTAGCCACTGTCCAATCAGTGTTTTATTAGCAACACATTTGCCATACAGAACATCCCACAGCACCTTCCTTTAGCTTCTGTGTGTCCTCCACCCTCAGGCAGCACCCCAGCAGGTTTGGGTTCCTTTCCTGGAGGAGTGACCCATACCTTTCTTCCTGAAGGGCCATTTGTCATCCTGCCTGGATTAGGCTATTGTTTCTCATTGACTCTAGTCAAAGGACTTGGTAACAACCAGAGATACCCTAAATTGTCTCCTGCACCCCAGAAACAACCTCACTTCCATTGTGGAGAAACAACCTAATCACTGTCTATTCCCCTAGCCCCTATCCTGCCAATCTTCATTAATTCCCCCTCCTAACACTTTTATTTCTTTTTTAGGCTGTGGGCTTAAGGGCATATGAAGCCCATAGTAGACAGGAGGAACTCTGAGTTTTCAGTTCAATGGGATGTTTGTTATGTGTCCAGGCAGGAGCTCTGTCCCCTCTGGAACCAAAACCTCTAGGGCAGCAGAATTTAAGCTTTTGGTAACTGCAAGCAAGAACTTTCCTAGGTCACTAGGGGTGATAGTGGGTGAGTCAAATCCTCGTGAATCTTAGCTATGGGAGAAATACAATTCATTTTCCTTTGACCATACCACTCTCCACCTCAGGCCCAGTGCGAAGCCCTTATGCTCTCAGGACCTCAGTTTCCTTCTGAGATATGTGCAACTTACCCTACAATGTTGGTGACTCATAGAGACTGTGCAAGGAAGAGATCAGGTGACTGTTGGTGACCATCACCACAGTCCATCTTCCCCTCTCAGCCTTGAGACTTGGGACAGAGTTCCTGGGGTCATTTCAGAGAGTGTGTGCTAAAGAGTTTGAGGCAATTTAAAGCTAAACTGTCCTTTGTACTAAAATTGCCTGTTGTGGGGTATGGAAAGATGTGCCCTGCCTCTTTTTTTAAGTGGATCTTAGATTCATAACAATCCAAGGATTGTAAAAGGAACTCAAGCCCCAGGAGTCATCTCGTCCGCAACCTCAGCACTTCAGCAGGAGTGTGGGAGAAGCAGCTTTGGCTCTGCGATTCCAGACTAGGTGCTCAAACTGCTCACGCTCAGGAGAGGATTTCCAGCAGGGAACAGCTGAGGAGACAAGAGAGGGAAGGGGAGACGAGAGAGGAGAGCTGCCTCGAGGCAGAGTCTGAGCTAGGCATTGCCAGGCACAGTGAGAAAGGAGAGGGGAGGGACCAGGAAGACAGGAAACAGCCAGATGAAATCAAAGGGAGGTAAATGTGAGAATAAAGACAGAGGTGAGGCTAGGAGTGTAGGGAGCAGACAGGTGAGAAACAGTCTGAGAGAGAAACTCAGAAGAAAGGTGTGAAAAGAGAAAGAGGAGAGAGGACAAAGTGTAGAGAGAAAGGACAAGCATGTGGAAGGTCTGGAAGAGGAGGCAGAGACAACGAGATGGCCAGACGCCGTTTGCTCTTTCACGGCTTTCATTTTCTGCTTCATGGGGCTGGCAAGGGCCAGGTCCACAGTAGGAGAGATAGGAGGTCATTTGAGGGTGTCTCAGGATGGGTGACTAAGACGGACTCTGAGACCACAGCCCGGAGCCTGGAAAGATCTTAGGATGCATAGGGGTACGGCGTGTTTCCTAGGGTTGGGTTCCATAGTGCTCTGGACTCATTGCTCTTGCAGACTGTTCCGACACATGAGTGATTTTTCAATTTAATGCTTTATTTTGTGCTTACCCTGCCTGGAATTGGTGAGTCCCAGACGTCTGCCTTCGCACTTCCTGCTGTTCACGCTCTCTTTGCTTTGGCTTACAGATACAAAAGGAAGTATCAGCTAAGCCATTTCAAGATACCGACCCACCCCTCGCACCCTCCACTTCATGATTTGGATGCAGGTACTGAGGATGGTCTAATCCATGATGCATGGCCCATCGCAGCACTGGGCAAATCCTCCGCCTCCTTTGACTTCTGGAGCTGTACATTTTTAAAAACTCTATTATTGGCTTCTCTGACAATCCCAACATATTAGTCCTCGAAGAGCCTGTGGAGATCACCTGTTCTGTGCCAGGAATGGAGCTGGCATTTCCTTAATAAGCAATCACTTTGAAAACTGCAGCCAGGGCTCCCAGCTAGATTCAAACACTCAGATGACACGTTGACTTCCTTAAACTTCTGTAGTAGAAGAAAGAGAGGCTCTGAGAGTCTGTTGATCCTTTGCCCACACAGATACATAACGGCTCTATACTGCCAGGGGCTCCTGGACTTTTAAATGCCCATCCTGGGGATTCCTAACCTAGGATTGCTCCTACTGGCCAGGAATCTATCAGAACATTCATAGCACTGAGCAAGAACCCTGGTTCTGAAGTCTAGATGTCTGGTCTTTCTTTGGCCCAACTATACAGAGCAATTGTCTGCCAGTCTCTTAAGCCTTCTTGATTCAACTTCTGAGGCTTATTAGATGATTTCTGAGACTGCTTTGCAGGGCCGTTTCCAGGTGCCAAAATGTAGTCTCTCTCTCTCTCTCTCTCTCCCTCTCCCTCCCATGTGTCTTTGTCTCTCCCGTGTCTTTCTTTTGTCACACAAGAAGGATAGGTAGATTAGACAAAAGTGAGGTTCCTGTACAGGCAAATCTCGTCCTTTTTTCCTATAAGGCTTTAGGAGATGGAGGGAGAGGAGATAGTTCAGTCCCCTTAATTGCATATTTTATTCTCAAATCTGTTCCTAGACGACAACGGTTCAAGGTCTCATTTGTCATACAACACACTTAGGCACAGTAGCAGGTACCCAACTGTGTGTATTTGCTGGCCAAGGACTGAGTGCTGTCTGTGTAATTGAGTGTGCCCATATGCGGCTGAGATATGGAATATGCATGTGAGCACTGAGTGAAAGTAAGATTGTATGGGCTGTCTGGTGTGGGGAATTTCAAGTGCCTGTGTGGGTGCAGGCTTTTTTTTTTTTTTTCTTTTTAAAAATAAGCCACTTTAAGATCGTGTCGCCTCCCCTCACTTCTGTGATTGATTTTGAGAGGCTAATGGTGCGTAAAAGCGCTGGTGAGATCTGGGGGCGCCTCCTCGACTGACGTCAGAGAGAGAGTTTAAAAGGGGGAGACCGTGGAGAGCTCGATAGCGGCTGAAGGAGACGCTACCGGGAGCCGTTGCTGCTGCTGACGACCCGCGTCCAGACTGACCCACCGCGCTCCAACTCGGCTGCCTGTGGCCGCAGAGATGCTGTCCTGCCGCCTCCAGTGCGCGCTGGCCGCGCTCTGCATCGTCCTGGCCTTGGGCGGTGTCACCGGCGCGCCCTCGGACCCCAGACTCCGCCAGTTTCTGCAGAAGTCTCTGGCGGCTGCCGCAGGAAAACAGGTATGGAAATGGCCAGGACTCGTCCATCCCTCTTGCGAATCCCCCAGCTTTCCCCTTAGCCTTGCTGCAACCCCTGCGACAGGTGTTTGGCTGGCGCTTCTCAGAGTCGCACAGCCCCTAAGCTCCCAAGGAAACTTTTGAAGTCTGGGGGTCCCCTCTGACTCTTTCCAGACTTGATCAACGCAGTTGGGTCAGTCACCTTGCAGGTAAGTTCCTCCCTGGCGTCTAAGAAAATTCGCAAACGAGGTAACTGAGCCCAGAGGGTATGGGCTCTATCCCTGGTGCTGCCACGATGGTTGCTGACCCAGGTGCTGAAGCGCTGTGTTAGTCCACAAAAGGAGACTGGGGCGAGGGGCTCTGCAGTCCAGCCGGGCGGTTTGCCTTTACCTCGGAGGCGTGGGGTTGGGGGGACCGGCAAGAACTCAGGTCCATTCTGTATCTGAGATAAGGGAAATGGAGCTGCGCAAACGGTTGGCATTCTATTTATTTATAAAACCACGTTTCATCATCTGCGATCTCCCTGTTTTAAGTCCCCTCTCCGCACCCCACCCCAAAATCTAGTGAATGTAGCCACCACCCGTATTATTATGAAAACTGGGTTCTGAGTGAGCAAATCTTATTTTCAAACTACGTTTTCCCTTTTCTCCCCTTCTTCCTTTTGCTCTTCTCTCTGCCCCATCCAGGAACTGGCCAAGTACTTCTTGGCAGAGCTGCTCTCGGAACCCAACCAGACAGAGAATGATGCCCTGGAGCCCGAGGATTTGCCCCAGGCAGCGGAGCAGGACGAAATGAGGCTGGAGCTGCAGAGGTCCGCCAACTCGAACCCAGCCATGGCACCCCGGGAACGCAAAGCTGGCTGCAAGAACTTCTTCTGGAAGACATTCACATCCTGTTAGCTTTAATATTGTCTCAGCCAGACCTCTGACCCTCTCTTCCAAACCCGATCTCTCTTCCTTAACCCCCATCCTCCCAATGTTCAACTAGACCCTGCATTAGAAATTGAAGACTGTAAATACAAAATAAAATTATGGTGAAATTATGAAAAACGTGTTTGGCTTCTTATTGAGTAAATTATTTTGTTCAAAAAATACACGATAAACTTGAATTGTGGCTTCTGTAAACACATTTTGGGTATGCATGTCAATACTCACCAACATCTATTAAAATTTCCCTGTGGTAATAAAGGTTAGACTTTGGATGATGGGTCATTTAAAACTTAACTTCAAATGTCTATAAATTGAAGCCATCCAAATGATGGCTATTGGGAACAGCTGCCATAAACATCATTTACATATTAAAGACATTTGGAAATAGATGTTGGATTGACAAAATGTCATTCAGAACTTATGAGCAGGCAGGCTGAAGTATTCAACTGTGTACTGTGCTGATTCACAAAATATCTGACATATTTAAAATAGAAAGTGATTGAGAAGTGGGGGAAAGAACTTGGTTTAAACAGCTAAAATAAACTTTCAGCCTTTAAAATTTGTTTTTAGTTTGTGAGCATTCAGCTCTAGAAACACCGGTGACTTTATATCTTCTTTGACAATTCTCTCAGTACCTGAGAAAGGCTAGAAGAGTGCCTCACTTTAAAAGCATGCACTTGGTGTTCTCAGGGGAGTTTATCCCTTGTTGTAAAATTAAAGCCCAGGAATTCCGTGGGTCACAAGAAACACGTGTCGGGTCACTCCATTAGATGGTGCACTGCCCTAAAGGTATTCATGCTCAAAACCCTTATCACAGAATCCAAGCCTTTTTGATTTTAGCAACACGGGAGTCAGATAAAAAGCAAAGTTCCAATAATATATAATCAATAAATTATATCTGTTATTATTATCACTAAACAACATAGTAAATGAGACTACTCAAGATGAAGATTAAGATATTGATAATTTAACTCACAGAGCATAAAAATAGAAGTCTTTGGTTGGGGGGGGAAGGGGGGACATGTGCTTTAACTCTCACAGCTGCTGAAATAATAAACCAAACATAAAATGAGCATAAGTAGAATAGCAAAAACTTACTAAAGGGGCAAATAAAGACAGAAGAGGAATTTCAGACTCTGCAGGAAATATATGTGCTCAGTAAACCATATTTTTGATAAGAATGTGTTTTTGTGGATGCTAATTCCTGAGAAGCTGATCAGAAATGGGGTGAGTATCCCATCCACTTTACTAATCTCTATGAAAACAAAACTAACTTGGAGGGTTGGGTGCATCCTCTGTGGTGGGTGTTCAGGGTGGCATCCATACATGTCCACTTAAAGGATGTGTCTGTGTCGAGGGTCCTATGTGCACGTCGGCTGCCCATAAACTGTAGAGGAGTAAGATCGCCTTATTATGAGTAAAAGAACACAGTGGCACTGTTTTCTGAGCAGCAAATGAACTGTCTGAGTGTAAGGAGATTTCAAACTTTTAGTACCATCTTCAGCTGTCAGTTCCTAACAGCAGCACGGAGTCAGCAAGAATTATCCAGTTGTGTGCCTGCACATAAACAGCTTCTCTGGCATTTAAGTGCCGTAAGACTTTCAGACAACATCACCTATCTTTCAGCCCCAGAACTTCCACCTCCATAAGGAAGATCATGTTGTAAGTCAAGGAGACTCACATCCCTTCCGGTTTTCCCTGTCGTTTTATACTTCAATGATGACAAAGGTACCTGAGGAGTGCTGATCTGGGTTCATTTAAAATAATGTCTAAGGGGCACGTGTCATGGGGGGGGGGGGGGGGGGGGAAGTAGGGAAGGAATCAAGTTAGAGTACAGAATGGTCCATGTGAAAACGCCATAATGAAAACCATTATTTTCGATGCCAACCTAGAAGTTAGTAAGAAAGAAATGTACACAAAGGATATTATCATTCTACTCTGCTTTAATTTAAACATACAGGGGCACTTGCCTGTAACTCTCCAAGCTTGAATTCTCTGGAATTGTTGAATTCTCTGGAAGATCACCCTGGTGTCCTGGCTGCTTCTCACTTAGCCACAAGGAGCCTCTCAGATGTTTGCATCTCCCTTGCTCATGCTTCAGCATTCTTGAATGACCTGCTGTGTCTTTCAGGGAGTGAGCTTGGGTAAACACTGTTATTTTCTAGATCTTAGTGTTCCCATCTGAGAGAGGTGTGTAAGACAGTGGACTGCCCCTCCCCCCACCCCCAGCGTTGTGAGGCTTTGTTTGATCAAGCCTTTAAAGTTCTTAGGACCAGATGAGCCCTGGCTTCTGTTAGATGTTAGTGTTAAGCTTGTTTTACCATGTGATGTATTTTCTAGCTGCTGCTAAGACAAGGGCTGGCTTTTCCTTGTTTCCATGAGTGAAAAACCTACCGCAGCCTTTAAAACCCATTTTATATGCTTCTTACTCCATAAAATTTGTGTGTTATGCTATCCATTGAAAAAACAGCCTTCCCTGGTCATTTACTGTGTCTCTACCATGTCTCTTGCTTATCTTATTCTGCTGTATGCTACGGTTGTCGGAATGTGTATTGGAGAGTAGGCATTCACATATGAGCTTCTTTTGGGCAAACATATGTTCAGGCAGTATCTCATACACTGTTGTTTTTTTAAATGCATTTTATTTTGAACTGGTGTGTGTGTGTGTGTGTGTGTGTGTGTGTGTGTGTGTGTGTGTGTGTGTATGTATCTGTGCATGTGTGCTCATGTGCGAACACTTGGACATCTATGTTGGTGCCTGTAGAGGCCAGAGGTGTTGGATATCCCTGGAGCTGCAGTTACAAGGAGTTGTGAGCCACTCAATATGGGTGCTGGGAATCTAACTTGGGTCATCAGCAATAACAACAAGTACTCTTAACCCCGAGCCAACATCTCTCTAGTCCCTCCTATGGTATATTATGCATAGAAGTTTGTCAGTCTTCATTGAAGAAAATGATCTATGAACTTCACTGTCAAGTGAAGCAAATTTCCATCTGCTAGTTGACAAAATTCTTCTTCAGTGCTTGATTTGACATCAGTGTTCACTGTATTTGTGGCTGGCGTGACACCCACAGAGGTACAGGGCATTGCTGTGAGTTTAATAGGCCCTGAAGCAGGAGCATTGTATACCTCCTCCACTCTAGTTTTCCTTAACCCACCTCATTAAGCCCTCAGCAGGGGCTGATTTATTGTCCACCAATCACGGGTTCATGGTCACAGAGAACAGAGTCATTAGCTCCTTCTTTAGGTTTGTTTATTCCGACATACTGAAGATCTGTTCTTGATACAAATGCAGGTTTAGTTTTTTCCTTCTAATTAAACTGATGACCCAACAAGGTGTTTTCTCCCCCTTACTGAGCTGTACCACTAACCCCTGGGCTTTTTTTTTTTTTTTGCGGGAGGTGGAGGGTGAGTTGGGAGGGTGCAGTTTCATTAAGTAGCCAAGGCTGGCCTTCAACTTGCAATCTTCCTGCTTCAGCTCTCTAAGTGCTGGAATTGTAGGTGTGTGCCACCACATCCAGCTCTCTCTTTTCATTTATGAGCCTATTTACTGAACAAAACCAGTTATTGAGTGAAGACTCCACGCCCAGTAATTTCCTGGGTATCAGAAGACAAGAGCTGTCAGAGACATTTCCAAAAAGAGCAAACACATGCTAGGCAGTGAGACAGGGCAAGAGCGTACACACACACACACACAAAAAGCTCACTTGAATTTGTTTGATGACTGACAAATAAAATCCCCAATACACATCAAATGGCTACCACTTCAAGTTTCTTGTTTGTAGCGCTCGTTATTCTTAATGCATACACAGTTCTGTTTTATGGCAACATAGCACACACCTGTCGTTCTGAATGCACAATATGGAAGGGGGCTGGAAAAGCAGCTTGCTTGCCTCACTTATTTTACTGAAAGAAGATGGAAATTCTTTTAACTGCCTAATAACACAGTAACTTGATGTAGAGTTTGGGAAAATCTCGGCTGCCCTTGTTATCCCCCAAGGTTGTTTCCATTACTTTGTCACACGGGCCCCAATGGAGTCTGACTGTCCCCATAATTGATGTTTCATTAGTCTGGTGTAAATACTTTGACTTTGCAGTTCCCTTACATTCTACCAGATACACGGTCGGCATCCGGGAGGGGATGAGAGAGTTGTATAAAACAGAGAAACATTAGAAAGAAACGATGAAGGTACTGATTGAGAGGAAAGAAACTCAAGCGTGACACTGCATTAGAGACCTACGATGTGAGGAGTGAGTCTGGCTTGGAGCAGAGACAAGGGGCTGCCCAGGAAGGCAGACGGATCTTTACAATGATCTGGCATGCCTGGAGAACTGACCTTCCCAGAAGTCCTCATCCATATCTTCACAACGAGGGAAGGAACACATACCTCCCAGCCCTCCCCAGCTCTTTAATAAGCGCAAGTGAATGCTTTAGTTCTGGTGTTTGGTTTTTTTCATTAAAGAGCTTCCAAGCCTTCAGAGAACTGAGACACATTTGTCAGGAATGACCAAATGCTGCCAGGGAGTTTTTTTATTTGCAGAGTGCTAGGAAAGCAGAGACCATCAGAAACTCCTCTTTTCTCTAAGCCAGTTTTCTTACTCCTTTTAAAAAATGGTTTCCAAGCCTTAATGATTCCATTCCAGACGGAATAAATAAACTATAGGTATACTGATGCAGTATGCATTTCTATAATACAGGATAACTTGAAACATGTTAACATTCCTCTTTTGCAGATGAGGAAAATGAATGGCAGACTCAGTAACTTGTTCAAGAGACACAGGGCTGCAACCAGAGTGTCTAATTTTTAATCTAATTCTCTTCCCACTATTTCTTAGGGGAAGGGGTGGAGTTAAACAGAAACTGTAACTTGTCAAGTGAATTAAAAGCAGCTTGGCTTTAGACCCTCTTGACTGAGTTCTCCATACAATACAAATGAGATTTATTCTTCCATTATTGCTTAGAGTAACAGGGGACTTGAGCTCTGGGACTGGGGTTTGGTTTTCCGAATTTGCTAGAAGCGCTGTTTCTCAGGAATTATTTGTAACTTTTCTTTTTCACGTGTTAAGCATTATGCCCTTGGCTTTGCTAAATGAGTGAATGAAAACAAGCAAGCAACATTAGTGACCTCTGGGCTTAAGCACTCCTTTTACCCTCATGCACAAGTTTTACCGAAAGCCTGGCTTGACACGGCTACCAGTCTGTTGGCTGCAGCATTAAGGGTGCAGGCCAAGTCAGGGCTGCATTGCAGACCGGGGAGTAGCCGTTGCTATCGTTTGTCCCACAGTGGTCCATGGGTTAGGAGCTTGCTCGCCAATGTGTCAGCAGTAACACGTGGTGGTGAATCTTTCCAAGGTGGACTCTTTGGAGAGGGGATTAGGTCATGGAGGCACCATGCAGAGGAGGTAAATGCTGGATTTGTAAAGTGGGTTGCCTCTCGGAGGAATGATTCTTTCCCACAAGAGTGAATTGGTGCGAAGAGCGAGCTCGGCGCTTCTCTGATGATGCCTCTTCCGTATCTTCCTCACTGCGTGACCCCTTTCACACATGTGCCCTGTCACACACCACCATCTGCTGTGTTTTGACAAAGCCAGAAGGTTGACAGAAGCCGAGCAGATGGGGCCTCCTGATCTTCAGTTTCCAACCTTTGCATGTGTGGGATGACTTTTCCTTTTAGAGTGCCCTGTCTCGGAGTGGTTTGATTGCTCCTGTGTGTGTCTGTCTGAACTCCATTCCCTTGGTTGGGCTTCAGGCTTGTGCTGTTCCAGTACCAGTCACCCATGTAGCTGGAATTACAGGCATGTGCCGCCATTCTTAGCTTTCTTGAAAAACCGAATCTAAAGTACAGGGAGAACTAACCTCTAAACGCAGGAGAGAATGCATGCCTGCTGTGGTACTGTTAACCTTGTCAAAAAGCCCATGGCTGGTAAAGTCATAGGCCCTAGTCCTATTTAGTAGGAAGAGCCTACTAAATGGTCATGTTTCCACATTGCTTTCTATATTTTTATGTTTATACTGTGGTCCTGAGCTGCTGCCAACCTTGATCAAAAACAGGTTCTTTTGTAAGTATCAGTTAAAGATGGGACTTTTACCTCATCAAAACTCTGATAGTAAGTGACTCTGAGTGCTTAGGCCTATGTGAGATAGGAGGTTTTAGAGGTTGTGAAAAGTTTCTCTCCTCCTCCTCCTCCTCCTCCTTCTCTTACTTCCTTTTATAATACAATTAACTTGAAATTTATTTTTTTGAGAATTTCACACATGTATACAACATATTATGATCATACCCACCACCGTTTCCCCCTCCAGTTCCTTCCTCTTTATACTCACCTCTTTACACTACTCTCTCCTAACTTCATGTGCTCCATAAAATACTGTACTACTGTGCCCAACTAGCCTTACTTAGGAGTGCATAGGCATTCATCTGCTGGAGTGTGGGCAACCTACTAATGGCCACAAAAGAAGAAAAAATGATTCTCCCTTTTCAGTTGCAATCAATTGCCAATAGAGCCTCAGCCAGGGGTGGGCCTCAGGAGATTGCCTCTCCTCCATGCTGGAATTTTGACAGGTGTGATCTCTTGTGGATAACCACAGCTACTGTGAGCTTGTGAGTGCCACGACCACACCACTTCCAGAAGACAGCATTGCATAGCGCTCTTCCCAAGCGTCTGGCACTTACATTCTTTCCTCCTCCTCCTCCTCCTCCTCCGTGATGCCCTCCAAGCTTCCATGAAGAAGCTGATGAAGATATCCCACACAGACCTAAGCACTCGGAGTCACTTACTGTCAGCCTTTTGACCAGTTAGAAGTCCCATCTTTAACTGCTGCTTACGTTTAAAAAAGGCTTTTTTTTTTTTTTTTTTTTAAAAAAAATCAAGGTTGACAGCAGCCCAGGCCCACAGTATAAACATAAAAATTTAGAAAGCAATGTGGAAACATGACCATTTAGTAGACTCTTCCTACTAAACAGGACTAGGGTCTATGACCTTAGGGGCTTTTGGACAAGGTTTACAGTACCACAGCATGCATTCTCTCCTGTGGAACAGGCTTCAGATCCTGTCAGAAGCTAGATGGTTACCTCATAAGTCATGCCGCTGTTGTACTAATGGGTACAGCTTGCTGGGAGGGTTGGTATTGTAGCACACAGGATCCAGCACTGGGTGAGATCATTAATGTCTTTTCCCTCAGCACTGTGAATAGCATGTTCTGGCATTATAAACACTAGACCACAGGGAGGGATTGCTCTGTCAGTTTGAGGTTGATTTCTCTATGTCCTACAACCACAATACAGGCATCTTCAGAAATAGGGTCTTACCATTTGGTTGTGGTGGTGAACCAAGAGCAAGGGCAATAGCTTGTGCTAATTGAGAGGCACCTGGGCCTCCCTGCCTCATAACTCATAGGGTGTATCCCATGTTTGGTACTGGAATTTTTGTTTAATAACCCGTATTTTCTGGAAACAGCATTGTCTATTCATACAGGATGCCTCTATTTGAACTCAGTTAAAAAAACAACAACAGCAAATATTACTACCTGAAATTTGTTTAGTAGTTAGTAGGTTTCCATAGGATTTTTTTTCATAAATTCTTAATTTTGGTTAACTCACTCTTCACCTTCTACTCTCCACTATCCTCCCATTCCACCCCCCATCATTTCCCTCCATCCATTCAGCCCCCATCATTTTCCCAGTCTTTCATATCACATGTGTTCTACTATCCCCTCCAATTACCTTGTTTAATTGAGTTTCATGATGGCAGGTTTCCATGTGTCTTCTCCATGTACTCCTCCTTTGGTTAACCCTCTCTTCCCTGATTTCCCCCATCCTCTGACACCCCTCCCTGCTGAAGCCTTTCTTAAGCTTTCCACCTCTATATTTATGTTTTATCTGTAATATACTATCATCCTCTCCCTCAGTGCGTCCCACTCAATACCACCTTTCTAGCCCTTGAAATTCATGAAATCAACTTTCATAAGTAAGCACTTACGTCCCTGAAGTTGCTATGTCTCACGGGGTCTCACGTAAATATTCGAGGTCACTCAAATGGTCACTTCATTTTTATTAGCTTTGCATATGTGGTGCATTAAGATGATGACATCATTATCTCAATATTAAGTGGTATGATCAAAATAAATATCTCAAAGAACTTTATGCTTTTAAAATAGGGTTCAAATAGTTAGGAAAATGAAGTGCATTGCCAGCTAATTGCTGCTTAATTCTACATTTCTTGTATAAAAATGTAAAATTTCAGTTGCAGGGTGCATTAAGGCCAGACAGCACATTTTGTGAAGGAAAACATTAAGCTGCCCTAGAATTGCCATCCTTGGATAGCAATTTACTGGCTATAAAATATAAGCAGGAAGAATTGAGATTTATAAATTTAACTAAGGCATAGTTCTTCATCTTCCTGTTCCATGTCCATTTGCCACTCACTCCCTAAACTAGGGTGACAGACAGTGATTTTATGAGACTTTTCCCATCCTCTTTTCTGTGTCCACTTCCTCTGAGTTGAAAGAGTCCCTCCTGGAGAGAGAAGGGAGGAAGACAAGGATCAGGAAATAAACACAACTTGGAAGATCCCAAAGCTACTGAAACTTAGAAGATTTCAAAGGCCTCTCTCCAAGGTTACTGCAGCAATAAACAATGGCTGGAGGGAGAAGGTTCTGGTTCTAGACCTGAGGTTACTGAGGCAATAAACAATGGCTGGAGGGAGAAGGTTCTGGTTCTAGACCTGTCTAAAAGCTGTTGTAAGGACTCCAGGAGGGCAGCTTTCATGAGTTTGTACCTCTGTTGCAGGGAGCTTTCAGTATGTAGCTACCTTGGACTATCCTGTGCTCCTGGAAGTAACCTCAACAAAGTCAATGCTTTACCAAACTAAACTCTGGTGAACTGTGTTTTTGGTTTGTCATTGGTACCCTATCAGGGTGCACAGACATTTTTATCTCCTCAGGAAAGATCACATAACACAAATGGAATCTGAATAGGAGCTGACAGAATTAAGGATGAATTGGGGTGGAGTGAGTATATGGCCCTTTCAATGAAACCAAGGCTGAGTCATAGGAGGGTGGCGTGTATGCATAGACAAGCCCAATATTGCTACCCTTTCCTATGTGGCATAGGATGGTATGCCTCTGTTCTCTAGTGGCGATTACATTACTCCCTGCAATGAGTTGTAGGTTATACAGCCAAGGTCAAGGCATCTGAGAGTAGAGTGTCCTCTGGGAAAATTCCAAAAGTGACTGTCTTTGTTTGGTATGGGGGTGGCATGACTACTTGATGGGATGTGGTCTCTAAAGGCAGGAGCATATGTTGTGGAATATTAGTTGAAGATGTGTTACATTTGTTTATACTGTGAAACATTTGTTTGATGATGCAAAGATGTGTTGCATTCTTTTATGTTGTATTTGTTTAACTCCGTGAAGCTGTGTTACTTTGCCTGTCTAAAACACCTGATTGGTCTAATAAGGAGCTGAAAGGGCCAATAACTGTGGTTATATTTTATCTGTATACCCCAGTAAAGTTTATCTGAGGATCAGAGGAAAAAACTAGCCACTATGGTAAACATAGAAGTCAGGCAATGGTAGTACATACCTTTAATTCTATCACTTGGAAGGCAGAGATCCATTTGGATCTCTGTGAGTTCAAGGTCACACTGGGAACAAAGCCAGGCATGGTGGTACATACCTTTAATCCCAGCACTAACCATAAAAGTCTGGAGGTCTGTACAGATAGACAGGAAGTGACAGAGCTGGGTAGAAAGAGGAAGTGTTGTAGCTGGGCAAGGAAAGGAAGTGAAATTCAGAACAGAAAAGCATATAGGCATGGGCATACAGGAAGTAGGTCTCTGGTAGAGGATTTCCAAGTGGTAAGAATGTGGCTGGCTTCTTTCTGCTTTTCTGATCTCTCAGATTTTCATCCCAATATCTGTCTCCAGGTTTTTTTTTTTTTTTTATTAATAAGACCATTTAACACTTTGTCCTACAAATAACTAGGCAGGAAAGGGAAATAGGTGGGGCTGGCAGGCAGAGAGAATAAATAGAAGAGAGAGGAGCGGAAAAAAGGAGAAGGAAAGGAGGACACCAGGGACCAGCCATCCAGCTACATAGCCAGCCACAGAGTAAAATGGAGAGGAATATAGAGTAGAGAAAGTTAAAAGCCCAGAGGCAAAAGGTAGATGAGATAATTTAAGTTAGAACAGCTGGCTAGAAACAAGCCAAGCTAAGGCCGCGCATTCATAAGTAAGAACAAGTCTCCATGTATTTATTTGGGAACTGAGTGGCAGGCCAGCAAAGAGAGAAAAAAAAAAAAAACAACAACTTCTACAAGCATGCCTTGCAGATCTGAATGACTTTGAACAGTATGCAGATTGGGATTTTAAAGTCCTAAAGCAATCAAGAAGGAATGAGAAAAAGAGAGCACACAGGGAGCCTGCCCTAGACCCTCTAAGGCAAATGCTGGAAGAAATGGGACAAGATGAGGGTCCTAGAGAAAGGATGAACAGAACCCCAAATGCTATGCCAGTGAACTTCTGCAAGACTTTAAAGTCAAATGAACACTCACAAATGACATTCACGATTTAAAAGTGAAGATAAAAAAGAAAAAAAAAAGACCTAGGAGTAGACAGTTATTTTCCCAGGGTATGGTATACATTTATATCCTGAAAGAACCTTGGTGCCATTTCCAGGGATAGGCATGGCTGGGTAGAGCACAACCTTATACCCTCTTGAATCTGACCTGGGTTCAGCAGTACAAGCCAGGTTCACCAAAACCAGTAGGAACAGTGGCCCCATGACAGCATCAGTACCTTAGGATGAGAAAGCAGGCTGGTTCATGAACAATGACTGGGGATTGTAGCGGGTTAGGTGGGGTAATGTCTCCCATCCAGGCTGCTATGCCCAATGTTGCTTTTGTGAGAAAATTTGATACAAGTGATAATATATTAATGCTGCATTGAGCCTTGCTAAAGTTTATTTTTTAGAATACTCATAGTTGTGCAATACCAACTGACATTTACCCTTGTAACAGTGGGCCTTTGCAGATCTTGTTATTTTCTTGTTTAAAAAAAGTTTCTTTTATATAATTCTAACCTTTAAATGTCCTAGTGATTTGGAAAATCATCTAAAAACATAGCAAAATGATCAAAGAATTTCAAGAAAGATACCACACATGGGTAGAAAAGGACACTCCCAGGAGCCAAACAGTTGTTGGGTAAAAATCTCAGTGCCAAGGGTAGGCTATTTCCTGTGAGGTGTTGGCCAAGAAGACTCTTGAGGTCCCACAAGCCATAAGGCTATTGCAACTGCTTTTGGTTACAAGCCAGAATTGGATGGTAAATCCATATGACTGAAAGCACTGACTGCCTGTTTGGGCTACAGGCCATAGAGAAATCGGTTGGAAATGAACGAAATGGAACCTCCTTTCCTGCTGGGTGACTTCTACAGTTCTAGAAGATAGGATGTAAACTTCTGGCAGAGAATTATCACCAATATTTTGGTGTGACTACATGCTACTTGCCAAAGTGCCCAACAAGACGTGTCTACTTGTGCAATATTGGCGTAACTGTTATGGGTGTGGCCTGCTGCTTTCCAGTTGGATATAAGGCTCAGTTCACAAGAAGAAAGTCACGTTTGGTACTGTAAAGCAGTGGAGATTGGAACAAAGGAATGGGACATGGCAACTTTTCTAAACATCTTGATAAGATGTTTCATATAGTAACAGATGTAATATTTTTTTAAATCTGATACTAGTAGATAGTTGAGTCGGTAAACCACCTGCCATGCAAGCATGAAGATATAACATCTGCCATGCAGGCATGAAGATATACCACCATTTGATCACTAGTGACAACATAAAAGTCTGACTGTGGTGGCACATACTTGTAATTCCAACACTGGAGAGATGAGGCCAAAGTCCCTGGGATTCACTGGCCAGTGAGCCTAGTATAATTGGAAAGTTCCATTTCCCAGTGAGAGACACTGTCTCAAAAAACCCAAGACAGATGGCATCAGTCAATGGCACCCAGGTCAACCTCCAGCCTCTACACACAAGCATACACGTGCACATACATACCCACAAATGCATATACATACAACCCCCCCCCATGCATATACTTGTACAATACAAGAATCTTCAACTTTAGTTGAAATTTCTAGGGTCCTGAAGCTTGGGACATATTAAAATGAAGAGCCTAATCCTCTCCAATTCCAGAAAACACAAAATAGTCAGCAGTTATCTTGAGATTTCTTAAAACCATATATATCTATTTGGATATACTACCAAGGCTCATTACAAGTATTTCAGGGTTTGTGAAAACTCAGAAGAAAGTCTTTGAATTTGTCTAGGCTGACATATAAGCAGCTTTATCATTTTAATCATAGTGCTTGGGACGTGTGTGGCACGTAGGAAGATTTTGAGTGACATTTGAGTTTTGGTAGATCATGGATCATCTGCTGGAATTAGGTTATTTGCTCTTTTACAAACATCCAGGCTCTTTAAACAAACAAACAAACAAACAAACAAACAGATTTCAGCTTCTTCCTAGGATTCAGTAGAGACTGAAAGGTTGATCTTGACCACAGTCGACAAAGTTCTAGTTACCATCTGACTAATCAATCATGAGCTCCATAACCTTTAGTAAACACACAACATGCTATCAACACACAGGAAAGAGCAAGTTTGCCAGACACTGAATTCTCTTGTATTTCTTCAGGCCACACTGTCATTGTCTCAGGGAAGGATGTGTGGTTACATTACTCTGATTCCCTGGACCTCAGACAGATGCCATCTGCTCTGTGTCCCACAGTCTCATGCGTCAGGCTGTACGAGGCTTTCATTGCATATTTACAACTCTTTCCCACCTCAAGCTGTTCAAAGGTAATAGGCCCATGTGGCCCTGGGCTGAGCCTTCTGAAACTAAAAGTACAGACAAACTTTTCACCTTTCCAAGTTGGTTTTCTAGGGTATTCTGTTATAGTACCAAAGAGTTGGCAAACACTCTCCCCATCCACTCAATAACTTTTTCTTCAAGAGATATGACTTGAATTTTATTTAGTGTAGGGCAATTTAGGCTTTAGGATTAAACCAACCAAGGATGAAAAATATGAGAACTACTCTAGCCACTAGAACTAGCATGCACCATCCACAGTAAGGAATTTCTTCTTTGTGAATTTGTGTCCACACATTCAGTCCAACCTGATGTCGTCCTTCCTTCACCCCTGCTGTTCATGTTCATATCAATGCCCCAGTTTCCTATTGACACACCCTGGAAAAAAAATGACTTTTTTTTTTAAGTGCTTTTTCAAAGTGTCACCGGTACTCTGTCATCTGGAGACAATTGAGAGGACAGTGTAGTGAGCATTCTAGAGACAAAGACAATAGGTGTAGAGCCCAAGGGGGAGACCCAGCTCTCCATGTGCTACACATTCATGAGAGGCTAGAAGCAGCAGAGGAAATGCAGTGTTCGGGCACCAGTCACACAGAGAAAAAAAAATATTGTCACATTATATGTGGAAAGTTTTGGAGGATAGACAAGTGACTAAGTTGAGAAACTGTCCCTTTGACATTAGTATTGACCTCCACCCCCTGAGATGAAAGAATCATTATTCTACTTAGGTTGGTCTTGAACTCATAGTTTAGTTGATGCCCCTCCCTCAGCCTTCTGAGTAGCTGGGATTACAGGGGTGCATCACCGTACCTGGATGTTCTACTTTTTATAATTGTGTTTTACTCCAAAAATTTTCAACACATTCATATATGTAGACAATGCATTGCAGTCCTATTCACCGTACTGCCCTCTCTTATCCGCCCACTACTACTGACCCCAATGACTCCTCTTCCTTCTTATTGGTTCTAGGCAGCTACAGCTACTGTGTGTTGATGACGACAACCGCCATGCCGTGTCCAGCAGACAGTCTTTCACAGTGCTCCGCCCTCCTCTGCCTCTCACACTCGGCTCCCTGCTCTGCAGTGATTCCTGGGCCTTGCAGAGAGTGACACAGATGTCCCTTAGGGTGGAGCCCCCAACACTTGCTTTTTCTCAGCACTCTGATCAATTTGGCCATGTGTGTGTGCGCGTGCTCCTGAATTAACTGTCACCTACTGCAAAAAGCAGCCTTTTCCCAAGGCCGAGAAGAGCATTTGCCTATGGGTACAGTATAAACAAACACTTAGAAGGCTGTTGGACTACATGCCCACTTTGTTTTCCCTCTGGAGCCTGTGACCTCCACAGTGATAGACTTTGACCAGGCTTATTACAGTCTAGGCATGTAGTCCATCCCATATGCAGGCATCAAATCCAATAGGGAAATGGTTGGTTACCTGCAACAATAATGTCACTAGTGCACCAGGGCCCACATCTTCCTGGCAGGTCTGTACTGTGCAGCCAGGGTCTACAGGAGTGTGAACTTTTCTTCCCCATCACTTCTGTTCTCTCCCGTCTGGCACTACAGATGCTAGATGTCAGGGAGGAAGCATCTAATCCAGTCCCATCTGGATCTGCCTGTGTTCTACATCCGAACTGTGTGCTGTCTTCAGCAATACGTCCTTACAGTTTAGTTCTAGTGGGCAGCCAAGAGCAATGACAATCGTCGTCATCTGTGTCATTTGGGATGCCTCTGGGATCCCTCTGCAGGCACGGATTTAAGTTGTTTTGTAGCATACCAAGCACTGTGTGCTATTAAGTCTAATTTGCAAGCAATTTCCCGAATAGCAGTGAATTTCGCTTATTTTATTTATTTTATTTTTTAACAGAAAAACATAAAATCTCATTATGTTAGAACACAGTTCCAGGAACTGTTTCATATGTAAATCGTTTAGCTTTTCTTTTGAATCAATATAGGGAACATACACTTTTTTACAAATACTTTTGATTCTAGAATTCTATTTGCAAGTTTCTGTAAGCTTCCATGCTGATTGCCCCTACCAATCACACCCCACATGCAGCTTCTGAGGAACAACTTTGAGCCAGTTGGCAAGTCTAAGTTCCTCTTCACTTATGAAATACAGAAAACCATATTAGTCTTTCTTAACACATGAGAATACTAGGAGATGCAAAGAAATGAGCCATTTTATTAAGAAGAGAAAATATGTATAAATCGTTCCTTTAACTTAATATGAAACCTCATATTTGTTCTTTTGTTCATATTTCCAAGCTTGGAGTATTTTTTTTTTTTAGTTGAAGATGCTCTCTAATTAGAAGGAGGGAACAAGAGAGGGGAAAAGGAAAAGAAGGGAAAAAGAAAATAAAAAATTCAACATCCTAAATAAATTGATGTTCCAAGAACTAACTATCTATCTATCTATCTATCTATCTATCTATCTATCTATCTATCTA
>CABHPQ010166336.1:28109-38538 GCA_902168405.1 Peromyscus aztecus
CTATCTATCTATCTATCTATCTATCTATCTATCTATCTATCTATCTATCTATCTATCTTCTGTCTATCATCTATCTGTATCTGTATATCTATGTATCCATGTATCTATCTACCTATTGTCTGTCTATCTTCTATCTGTAGTTATATATTTATGTATCCATGTATTTATGTATCTGTGTATCTATCTATGTATCTATCTATCTACCTATCTATCTATTGCTTGTCTATCTATCATCCATGTCTTAGTATCTCAGGATATATGGGGTGGTCCTAGACTTGAGAGAAGTTTCAATATTCTGCATAATAATACTTTTGCTATTGCAGGTGATAAAACAGTGAATCATATGAAGATTCAGTCCATAGGAAGAAAATAACATTTAAGATCCATAATAGGAAGTGTTTTTTTAGATTCATATTTTTAAAAGATCACATAAGACTACAGAAGAGTAAATCAAGATGGAGTCATCAAAAGATTCTTTTGGGAGAGACAGAACATGAAGGACAGGTGGAGACTTCCCTGGGATTACAAAAGGGTATGGCAGTCTACACTGGGGACACATGAGGGAGAATCAGAATATCTTCATTTCTTGTCTGAGTGTTGAATGAATTTTACCCAGTGGGAGAAAGTTATTTTATACCCACACGACTGATTCCATAAAATCCATAGTGTGCATTCAGTGGGAAGAGCTACAGGGGGCAGAGCTCCAGAGAAGGTCATTGAAGAGGATGAAGAGTAGAAATGAAGAGTTATTAAGAGAGACAGAAGAATTGAGATTACAGGAAAAACCTCCACTCTGGAAACTGGAGAGACCAGCAGCAGACAGATGAGTTTACTGGAGGCAGAAGCCACTGTGACTGACTGCTCAGGGCAGGAAGGATTGGACCATAATTTTGCCATGTTTCTGAAGGCTCTGTGAGGGATAATTGGAGAGTTAAGTCTTCTGGGGACCTGGTCTTAGGAAGATCTTCTTTCCTAGATCTTACAGCCTGCAGTCATACCGAATTATCGCATGTAGCATTAAAGACAAATTAATTCCCACTTAAGATGGGAAAAAGCAATCTTTTTGAAATATGCCTAGGGAAAACCATTTCAGGCACAAGGTATCCTTTCAAAGCAAACTACCAGACTCCCATCTGATTTGGGGAAAGGGAATTTGATAACTCTATGCACCTCTAACCTTCCTGTCTTACATAAGAGGAGAAAAATATCTTAAGATATATTGAAATCCAGTGTAGAGACTCAGGCCAGTGAGCACAATTTAGATTCATGATAAGATTACAGAGTGATTCTCTGCACAACAGGTTAGTATCACGTCAGTAGGACTCTAGTATAATTACATTCAATACAGCTCCAATGGCTGGCTGCAAACCCTAAACTACTTTAAAAGGAGTTCTTAGGAAAGCTAAAGATGACAGGAGGGAAAATTAAGCAGCCTCTGTCTTCCACAGTCATGCCAAACACAGTTACAAAGTACAGCTCAGCTCCCAACTAGTTTGACATACAACCTCCGACCAAACGCCTACATCATTCCTGTTACCACATATATGACCAACTCTAGACACAGTTTAGAAGGCAAGCAGCATACACTCCAGAAGATAGAGCACCGACCAGAACCAGACTCCTATAATTAAAAAAAAAAGGTGTTTGGAGTATTAGAAAAAATTAAATCTTTATCATTAACATGTTAAAGGAATAACAAAGAAGATCGGTAATACGGTAGAAAGACAAAGCTGTTCAAAAGGACTCACGACCAAAGAAAAGTCTCTGAAAAACAGATGGGGAGACCCAGTCAGGACCCAGACAAGAAGGTTACAAAATCAATGCAAGACTCTTACCAAAAGAGATGAAAGAATTTGCACCTTGGAAAAAAATTAAAAAAACATTGACAGAAGAGTAAACAAAAAATTAAGATACTGAGAAAAGAACCAAACAGAAATTCTGGAAATTAAGAATCAGTGCATCCCAGAAGCTCAACAGAATGCATCAGCAGCAGGGAGACCAAGCAGAAGAACAAACGTTAGAAACTGAAGGTAAAGTTGAGGCATATATATATACATATATATGTGCGTGCGTCCGTGCGTGCATGTGTGTATGTGTGTGTGTTAATGAACATGATGAAAACTGCCAAGAAATCAGGAATACATCATTTAGGGACACAAATCTAACAATCCATGGAATAGAAAAGAAGGAGTTCTGACAAAGCCAAAGGACTTAGACAAGCTATTCAATGAAATTATAGCCAAGAACTCCTCAACCCCAAGAAAGAGACATTCATATATAGGAAGCATTCAGAACTCTAAATGGGTAGACCAGAGAAGAACCTGTCCATGACACATCACAGTCAAGATGTCAAAATACAAAGCAAAAAAACCAAGTCTACAAGCTATAAGGGAAAACTAACCCATACACAGAAGCAGAAACATGAAATAATTAGATGTGTCACCAGTCCTAAAGAACAGGGAAGCATGAAACAATGTATTTTGATTCCTGAAAGTAAAAAATAAATAAATAAAAATAATTGTTAACAAAGATTGCTATTCTCAGCAAAGTTATATATCAAAAGTTTATGGGAAGTTATGGAGTACCCAGGGTTACAGGTTTAGCTATGTCCGGCATGGGATATCTGAGGGAAAAAAATCTATGTACACTGTGTTCTTATGTCTGTAGCTTTATTCCTCTAGGACAAAATTCTATCAATATAGCTCTGTCAGGTATTCAGGGCAGGAACAACTCTAGACACACCAAGCTCTATATCCATCTGTTTTATTTCTCTGGGATGAAATCCTGTCTGCATAACTACAGTTCCGTCCAGTTTCCTAGCTCATAGTCCTGCTAACGACTAAACTCCTATGCTTCCAGCCTCATCTTGGTCCTCTGTATCCTCTTTCTCCATCTCTGTTACTCTCTACTCCTGGCACTCAGAAAACTCTACCCAAGATCTGCTTACTCTCTACGGAGCCTCTGTCATCCTCTCTTGTCTCTGGCCATGCCATTCTTCTGTTTCTACAGAAAATGCCTACCTTTTCTTTCCCTGGGCACTCAATTCTCTGCCTCCTCAGGAATGTTATTCTACCTCTTACCTTGATATGTAAAAATCTCTTTTGTTCTCAGTCAGTTGCTCTCAAGAGCCGCTAGGCCTCAGGTCAGGAGGGGATGGTCTGAGCTTCATTTGCACAAGAATCATAGCTATGTGTCTCCTGCCAGCTTATCTTGGCTTGCTTGTGACCTTATCCAGGTACCGGGCTCCCGCAGGGAAGTTACCTAGAAGTTCAGCAGGTCTGAAAATATTTGGCCACGCAAGAATTTCATAGTAGAAGACAGCTGGAATAGTAAAGCCTGGATAGCAATAAATATTAATAATAAATGGCTTGTCTCTTGGCAGACCCTTGGCCGGTCAAGGTATAGCGTTAATACACAGCTGAATCTCTATAATATATTCTTGCGGCCCACAAGAGGAAATCGAGAGTATTTCAAGACAAATGCAAGTTAAGATAATTTATGACAACTAAGCCAGAATTGCAGATGATTCTTAAAAGGATATTGTACACAGAAAGAGGAGAAGAGGAAGAAGAGGAGGGAAAGGAGGGATGGGGAAGGAGGAAGAGGAGGAGCAGGAGGAGGAGGGAGAGCAGGAGGTGGAGCAGGAGCAGAAGGAGCAGGAAGAGGAAGAGGAGGAGCAGAGGGAGGAGGAGGAGCAGGAGGAGCAAGAGAACCAGCAGGAAGAGGAGTGAAATTTCTTCCATGAACACAGGAAAAAAATGTTGCATGAAAGGAACAGAGAAACAGCAGAGAACAGGGAAAGAATCAATTGTGTTCAACACAGCAAACAAACTGACCCTCAATACTACTAGGAAAGGAAGAAAGGACCAATCAACAAAATA
This sequence comes from Peromyscus aztecus, assembly GCA_902168405.1. Classification (NCBI taxonomy): domain Eukaryota; kingdom Metazoa; phylum Chordata; class Mammalia; order Rodentia; family Cricetidae; genus Peromyscus; species Peromyscus aztecus. The sequence goes on from CABHPQ010166336.1 coordinate 31,991, forward strand.
ATCAGTAATAGCAAATGTAAGGGTTTGGTCTTCAATTACGTCATCAGCCTTCGCCTGTGTTCCAGCTTAAAAAGCGGGTGGGTGCTCTGTTCCCTCTCTTCTCTTCTCTTCTCTTCTCTTCTCTTCCCTTCCTTTCCGCTCCTCTCTCCCGGCGGGACCCCTGTCTCTCTCCCTCCCCCCTCTGTCTCTCTCTTTCTCTCCCTCTCTCTCTCCTTCTCTCTCTCTCTCTCCCTCTCAATAAAGCTCAATAAGGTTAACTATGGCTGTGTATCTTTACTTAGCACGCTGCAGGCGGCGACCAGCCGCGGGGGGTAGCGCCGCCAGCGCCGCCATAGCTTAACCAGCGCCGTGAAAAAAATACTAACAGCAAATCCTTTTCAATAACAACCTTACACACTGATGACCTTAACTCACCAGTTCAAGGCACACACTAACCTACTGTGTTATGAAACAAGAATCAAATACCCGTTATTACCAAGAAACTCACACAAGTAAGAAAAATATTTAAAAAAAAAACCCTGAGAATCAAAAATGGGAAATCACTCTACTGAGCAAATGGAAACTATAACAGGCTGTCATGGTGATTCTTAGAGGCCCACAGAAGTTCTATATCTCTCAGCATCTCCAGATTTTGTTGGAGACTCGGGGTGGTAGGTCAGGGTGGTGGTGGTGGTGGTGGTGGTGGTGGTGGTGGTGGTGGTGGAGGGTCAGCTGTGGTAGCCATGTTGATGGTGGAACAGTCCTAAACCAGGGAAAGGCATGTTGGTGTTTGCGCAGTTTCAGCAGCTTCAGAGAAAGCAACAGACCCGAGACGGGGACCAGATTTAACTCTGGATTAGTCCCACAGGCACAAGGGAAGCTCCATATCTAAAGCTCCACTGGTAACTGAGAAAACGGTGTGGGGACCACAACTCACAGGGAAAGATACGGACCCAGGAGTGCCATGGAACAACACATGACCCCAGAGGAAAACTCTAGACAGAACCTCTGGTCCTAAAGGCCAGTCCTGTTGAGGGGAAGTCACCTCAACCCCATTGAACGCTACAAACACCATCACTGAAAAAAAAAATGACTAGAATTTTTAAAATACAAATAAAGAAACACTTGACAAATGAACTAACTCCAGATTTGCAGTCTCAGCACAGAACCAGAAACAACATGAAAATCAAGACAATACATTTCATCCACAAATCACTATCCCCATAACAGTAGCACCTAATAAAAATGGCTTGAAAGAACTACCAGACTAAGAATTGAAAAGAATGATTGGGATTCTTTTGAAACAATCTAGAGAGGACATGAGTATACTCCAAGAGATGGAAACTGGAGATGAAGAACTCAATCCGAGGCATGGGAAGGAGATAGAATTTGGTTTATTGAGTTTTTTTCATTTCCAGAAAAACACTCAATAAACCAAGTAAAAACCTCAATGGGAGGCCTCAGGAAATAGAACAGGTGATGTACAAAACAGAGATGCAAGGAGAAGACAAGGCAGAGGAACAGGATCACTCAGTAAAGATAAATGATACATTTTAAAAGAAACATGAACAGAAGGTGGTACCCTAGGAAAAGACCCAACTTTTGAGTCACGGGCATAGAAGGAGAAAAACACCATAGGGAAAGAGTAGAGAAGGTTTTTAAACTGAAAGCATAGAAGAAAATTTCCAAAACCTAGAGAAAGATGCCTGTAGAACTCCAAACAGACAGGACTAGGAAAGAAAATCACCATTCTATATTATAGTTAAAACATTAAAAACACAGCAAATGGCATTAAAAACTGAACAAAGGGCCAAAATCATTATAAAGAACCTAACTAATCAAAAAGTAGGCTGTGCCCCAACTCCAGCAGGCTTTCCCTGGGAACCCATTGGCTACACAGGCTAGGGAAGCAGGTAAGCTAACTGCAGGTCTTCACCTCCCCCTCCTTGCCTCCAAATCCAGTCCCCAGTCTCATCCCCAACTTTGTAGTGGACCACATGCCACAGACTCCCCTCCCTCCCTCCCCCTATCTCCAAGGGATCACATATTTTTTTCCTTCAATCTTCTTCCCCACCCATCCTGTTTTCTCAGAAGTCAAATACAGCAGGCATTCCCTGGGAACCCCCAAGGCAAGCCTGGCAGAGAAACATGCAGGCCAGCTAAGCAGCTAGGTGAGCTTCAGACTTCATTCCTCCCCTCCTCCGAATCCAATTCCCACGTCTCATCCCCAGATCCGTGGTAGACTACCCATTGTGGACTCTTCTCACTCTCTTTCCTCATTCTCAGTGAACTAAGCAGATCCTGGTGTAACACCCTGCTTTCCTCCCTCCCGTGAGTCCCTTCAGGCCCCTGCTTCAAGCCCATCTCCATTCCTAAATGTCAGCTCCCAATACCTAGAAACACATTGTACTAGGAACTTCCACTGATTGCACATGGCAGGATCATCCCCTGCCAGGCAACACACAGCCACCACACACTCCTAAGAACCAGAGAGGACAACAGAAACCAAGGAACAAAGCATACACCCAACAAAGACAAGACCAGACCCTAGTACCTAGAGTTACAATAACCTCAAACCTGGATGCCTGGATGCCAGGGTAAAAACACAGTCAATAATGGCCAGGACAATATGTCTCCACTGGAGCCGAGCAACCCTACTGCACTAGGCCCAGAGAATACAATGTAGCTGAAACACAAGACAAATACCTAAAAATAGAGTTTATGAATATGATAGAGATTCTTAAAGAGGAAATGAATAAATCCAGTAAAGAAATCTATGAAAACACAGTAGAAGGAAATGAATAAAACAGTTCAGGACCTGAAAGTGCAAACTGAATCAATAAAGAAAGTCCAAACTGAGGGAAATTTGGCAATGAAAAATTTAGAACTAGAACAGGAACCTCGGAGGCAAGCTTCACCAGCAGAATACAAGTGATGGAAGAGAGAATTTTAATCATTGAAGAAAAAGAGAGAAGAAATGGATATGTCAGTCAAAGAAAATATTAAATCTAAAAAACTCCTGGAACACTATAAAAAGACAAAATCTATACATAAAAGGGATAGAAGAAGGAAAGGGAACTCAGGTCAAAAATCCAGAAAATATTTTCAACAAAATCAAAGAAGAAAATTTCCCTAACCTAAAAAAGGATGTGCCTATCAAAGTACAAGAAACATACAGAACACCAAACAGTCTGGACCAGAAAAGTCCCAATGTCATATAATAATCAAAACACTAAATGTACTGAACAAAGAACAAATATTAAAAGTCGTGAGGGGGAAAAAAAAGTAACATTTAAATGCAGACCTATTAGAATCACACCTAACTTCTCAGTGGAGACTCTAAAAGCCAGAAGGTCCTGGACAGATGATCTACAGATTCTAAGAGACCACAGATGCCAGGCCAGACTACTAGACCCAGCAAAACTTGCAATCACAATAGATGAAGAAAGACATTCCATGATAAAGCCAAATTTGAATAATATCTACCAACAATTCCAGCCCTCCAGAAGTTGATAGAAGAAAAACTTCCTGAAAAACCTGAAGAGGTTAATTACACCCAAGAAAACACAAGGAATAAATAATCCCAGACCAGTATATCAAAAGGAGGGGAGGGAGAGAACACTATACGAACAAAATAACTGGAATCAATAAACATGGCTTGTTGCTAACTCTCCACATCAATAGTTTCAATTTTCCAATAAAAAGACACAGTCCAGCAGGAAAACAGGACCCATCTTTCTGCTGCATCCAAGAAACACACTTTAACATAAAGGATAGACATCTTCTCAGAGTCAAGAAGACATTGCAATTCTTAATATCTATGTACAAAACACAAGGGCGTTCAAGTTCATTAAAAAACCCAAACAAACAAACAAACAAACAAACAACAACAAATCACTACTGCAACTTAAATCAGATATTGCCCCTCACATGGTGATGGTGGGAGACTTTAATACTCTCCTCTTGCCAATAGACAGGTTATCCAGGAAAAAAAAAACTAAACAGAGGAAAGCTGATGCCAACTGATGTCATAAACAAAATGAACCTAACAGTTATTTATAGAACATTTTACCCAAGCATAAAAGAATATACCCGTTTCTCATGGAACTTTCTCCAAAATTGACCACACACTCAGACACATAGACGTAAGAAAATTGCAATAACACCCCGCATCCCATCTGACCACCATGGATTAAAGCTGGATATCATCAACAGAAGAAACAACAGAAAGTTTACAAGCTCATGGAAACTAAACGATTCACTACTGAAGGAAAAATAGATGAAGACAGAAATCAAAGAAATAAAAGACTTTCTAGAACTGGATGAAAATGAATACACAAAATACCCAAACTTATGCGACACGATGAAGGTGGTCCTAAGGGGCAAGTTCTTAGCACCAAACGCCTAGATAAAAAATGGGAGAAATAGGATTCTCGTAACTCAACAACACAGCTGAAAGCTCTAGGACATAAAGAAGAAATCACATCTAAAAGGACTAGATGGCAAGAAATAATGAAAGTCAGGGCTGAAATTAATAAAAAAAAAATAAGCACATACACACATAATACAAAGAATCAATGAAACAAAGAGTTGGTTCTTTGAGAAAATCAGTATGATTGACAAACCCTTAGCTGTTAACTTGAATCTGAAGAGAAGATCCAAATTAACAAAATTAGACATGAAAAGAGGACATAACAACAGACACTGAGGAAACCCAGAAAATCATAAGGACATAAGTTAAAATCTGCACTCCACCAAATTGGAAAATCTAAAAGATATGGATAATTTTCTATATACATACCACCTACCAAAGTCAAATCAAGATCAGATAAGCAATTTAAACAGACTTATATTCCCTAGTGAAATAGAAGCAGTAATTAAAAGTCTACCAACCAATAAAAGCTCAGGGCCAGATGGTTTTAGCACTGAATTCCACCACACTTTCAAAGAAGAATTAATGTCAATACTCCTAAAAAATTTCCCACAAAATAGAAAAGGAAGAAACAGTGCCCAATTTATTCTGAGGCCACAGTTACCGTGATTCACAAACCACATAAAGACCCAACAAAGAAAACGAATTTCAGACCAATTTCCCTCATGAAATAGTTACAAAAATTTTCCACAAAATATTTTTAAACTGAATCCAAGAACATGTCAAAAAGATCATCCATCAAGATCAAGTAGGCTTTTCCCCAGAGATGCAGGGATGGTTCAGCATATGTAAACCAATAAATGTAAATCCACCATATAAACAAATTGAAAGACAAAACCCACATGATCATCTCATTAGATGCAGAAAAGGCCTTTGACAAAGTCCTACACCCCTTCATGATAAAAAAGTCTTAGAGAGTAGGGATAGAAGGGTCATACCTCAACATAATAAATGCAATATACAGCAAACCCATAGCCAACATCAACTTAAATGGAGAGAAACTTAAAACATTTCCACTAAAATCAGGAACAAGACAAGGTTGTCTACTATCTCCTTACCCATTCAATACAGTACTTGAAGTTCTAGCGAGAGCAATAAGACAACTGAAGGAGATCAAGGGGATACTAATTGGAAAGGAAGAAGTCAAAATATCTTTATTTGTAAATAGTATGATAGTATATGTAAGTAACCCTAAAATTTTCACCAAGAAACTCTTACAGCTGATAAACACTTTCAGTGAAGTAGAGGGTATGAAATTAAGTCACAAAATCAGTAGCCTTTCTATATACAAATGACAAATAGACTGAGAAAGACATCAGGAAAACAACACCCTTCACACTAGCCTCAAATAATATAAAATATCTTGGGGTAACTCTAACCAAGCAAGTGCAGGACTTGTGTAATAAAAACTTTAAGACTGAAGTCACTGAAGACGGTATCAGAAGATGGAAAGATCTCCCATGCATGTAGATCAGTAGGACTGATATAGTAAAAATGGCCATCCTACCAGAACAATATACAGACTCAATGTAATCCTTATCAAATTTGCAGCACAGTCCTTCACAGACCTTGAAAGGACACTTTTCAGCTTATGAAGCTTATGAAAGCACAAAAAACCCAGGAAAGCTCAAACAACCCTGAATAATAAAAGAACTGCTGGAGGTATCACCATCCCATCTCAGATTGTATTACAGAGCTAGAGTAACGGCATGGTACTGACACAGAAACAGACATGTTGATCCACAGAATTGATTGGAGACAGACATAAACCCACACGGCAATGAACACCTGATTTCTTTTCTATAAAGAAGCCAGAAATATCCATGGGATAAAAGACATCATCTTCAACAAATAGTGCTGGTCAAACTGCAGAGCTGCATGTAGAAGAATCTAAGTCCATACCTGTCATCCTGCACAAAACTCGAGTCCAAATGGATCAAAGGCCTCCACATAAGGCCAGATACACTGAACCTGACAGACGAGAAAGTGGGAAACAGCCTTCAATTCATTGGTGCAGGAAATGGCTTTCTGGACAGAACACCAATAGTACAGATTCTAAGATCAAAAATTAATAGATGGAACCTCATGAAACCAAAAAGCTTCTGCATGGCAAAGAACACTGTCATTAAAAAAAAAA
>CABHPQ010166337.1:0-20967 GCA_902168405.1 Peromyscus aztecus
GCCTGATTGTTTTCCATTTAGTCACAACTGGATACTTTCTGAGTATGCAGAGTTAAATAATATTTTCCCTCTCAGTGACATGGATAAAGAAATAAGCAAAGTAACAGAATACAGCTATGGTGATGTTTGAGGTTGGGAATTTCTGGAAGGAGATACTGAGGTGAAATACAGGTGGGTGCTTGTGAGAAGATGGTAGAGTGAACAGAGATGGGCAAAGGGGAAAAGCCAATTTGTGTTATATTCAGCCAGTACTGTGAGGTGTCTGGAATAACTATTCTGTAGAGGCCTGCCCCACATCAGCTTTGTGTTTTAAATCACTTCTTAGCCTGTGGCTGGATGGAGGTCGCCCTAGGAAGGTGTGACATGCTTGCTGTGGCCAAGAGAGGCAGACAGGGAAGCTGATAGCTTAAGGCTGCATATGGACACTCTCTCTGGAAGCTGCAGGATGCTCTTTCCCTGTATGGAGATCTGCGTGATGCATTTCTGTGCAAACTACCCATGCAATGTGGTGGGGATCCGAGAAGAAAGTCATAGCTCAGCCTTTGGAATCTGACCATGGATTGTGAGTCCCTAATATGCCTTAGAAGCATTAATAATAATATTGAGCCGGGCTGTGGTGGCGCATGCCTTTAATCCCAGCATTTGGGAGGCAGAGGCAGGCCAATCTCTGAGTCTGAGGCTGCCTGGTCTACAGAGTGAGTTCCAGGACAGTCAGGGCTACCCAGAGAAACTATGTCTTGAAAAACCTAAATATAATAATAATAATAATAACAATAATAATAATAATAAAATATTGAAGTTTACTAAAACATTACTCTGAATGAGGTGTATTTTCAAATTCTCCCCATGGATTATCTCATTTAATATTTGTCACAAATTTAGGAGACAGATGTGTAACTATCATTCTCAGGTTGTATATAAGGATACAGAGGCTGAAGAATTAAGTGCTGTATAACTTCAAGACACATTGGATATATAACCTGCTTTGCAGGAGTGTGGACTGGGATATTGTGGTAATCCTAGGATTTGTAAGAGAAAAGCCAGTTCCACACTTTTGAGCCAAAATTGAAGCAAGCTTTTATTAAATACTGACCAGGTAAAAAGGACTCTGGCCAGGTCCACCTCTGGGTTCCAAGGAGAGGACCACAAGTCACATTTTGCAGGATAAAATGACAGAACCCATAATTCATTGCGTTTCCCTTTAGGTCCAATCAGTGGCAAGCATCCATCCTTACTTCCTGCCTACCTACCTACTGCCTGCGTATGATCAGTGTAGTTGGTTCAAACAAACTTGTTTAGGGAAGTAAAAGCATGTGGCTTGTTATTTCCCAAGAACTACAACTCCCAGAATCCCAGAAAGTTACCTTGTCCCTGGGCAGATGGGGCTTACAGGTTAGCTTTAGCTCTTACAGTCGTACTGGGAAAACAGTGAAAAACACGTGAACTCTGTAGCAAAGTTTCTGGCATAGAGTGAGCACTTAATTTTTTTGTTGACGATGGTGAATACAGGGAGAAGAAGAGTGTAATGAAGAGAAGAGATTGTAAGTCAAATGAAGAAAAAGGACCTCAAGAAGATAGATATGGTCAAGTAATGAGTCCCATACCCTGTTAACATGCTCCAGTGCCCCCCCCCCAACACTTGAATGAGTATTAAACATGTTGTGATTTCTGTATGGGAAGATGCCACTTCTGAGATGATTTCCCTCCACTCCCTAAAGATGTACACGTGATGGGTCCTCTGCCAGCATTCATCAGTTGTCCTGTCACAGCAAGGCTGTTTACAAAGGTCCCTGAACTGCGTGGACCCGCTTTATGTGGAAGACCGTCTGACTCTTGCCTCACAGAAATTCTCACCCCCCTTGGTAAGAATCATCTGCTTGCCCTGCCTGGCTACTGGAGTTGTGTTCGCACATTTCATCTTCTGATTTTGTATCCTTGTTCCACCCTTTTCTCCGCCTGTGCATTTTGAATTCAACCTTTGCAGCACTTCTGTCTCTTGCTCAGTTGTGAAGCCCAGTGGTCATGCATTTCCACAGCCACACTCCTAAATTCAGTAGTACAGAAGACTTGTCCTCTTGCCGATCTCCTCTCTTTAAAACACCATGTTTTAAAGGTTATTTCTAGACAACATATGCCGCGGCTTAGGATATCATTGTTAACCTGTGGATATTTTAAAGTACAGATAGGGTTTTGTACTTCAGTCTCAAAAAAAGGTTTGACAGTTTTATTAGATTTTTCTAGTCCTGGATGGGTTTTAACTATGTGACCCTCTTCCAAAGCTCATCATTTATGGTTTCTAGGGTTGAGAACCAAACCACATCCTGGACTGGTTAAAAAAGATAAGAGGCGAAAGTGAGCTGAGTACCAGCATTCATCTGTCTCTGCTTCCCGACTGGAGTCAGCCTCCTAGGCTCATCATGCTCCCATCACCATGCCTTCCCGTGATGATAGTCTTTATCCCTTCAAACCACCAACACAGGATTTCCCTCCTCCCTTCCCCTTCTCCTTTCTCCTCCCTCCCCTTTTCTTCCATCCTTCTCCCTCTTCTTTTCTCCTCCACTCCTTCCCTCCACCTCCCCCCCCCTCCCCTCGCAGTCAGTTCTGATGACGTAAGAAGATCAGCGTCTGGAGTCCATGCTTCCAGCATTGCTTCAAATTCCTGACAGAACCCCTTCTTTTGACTTTACTGGAACTTCCATAAAATATATAATCCTAGAAGTCGGGGCATATACAGTTAACTAAGGCCACAGCTCCATTCAGACTATGTGTCACCCAGTTTAAGCCTGAACACTGGCCATCTGGAATGACAGCAAATGGTGTTCTAGGCCAGGGCTAGGCTTTTGCCTGTGACAATTTAGGAAATCAGTGATGAACAGTCAGGCTTGGAAAGAGCATGTACTTGCAGTTACACCCAAGGATATATGGACTGGGGTTTCACCTGGGATGATATAAGAAATGAAGTGAGGCTTGGAGGGAGCACGTACTTGCAATTACATCCAATAAATGTTGGTTTATAGAACAGAAAAATAACGATCATAGAGATTTGAAAGCAATATTAGCCAGGACAGAGGCAGTAGAGAGATTTGAGAAGTCTAGGCCTGGTTACTCAAGTAGTTACTCAACTGCTCAATGAGGAGTTGGTCTAAGTATATATTTGTTGAATGGTTGCTGTGGAGGATTAATATATTTGGCATGATGTGGAGTGATAGAAAGAAACAGATGTCTCGGATCTCAGTAGGCATGTTCTACTTAGTATCTTGCTTATATCTGGAACTACTCACGATTCTTACATACTCTCACACACATCAGATGCACAAGTGAATTTGAAAGTACATCTCACAATACCAGTGGGCAAAACTGTTCAAGTGGCTCCAGAACATAAGAGAAATAAGAGTAGAGCTGCCCTCGTGGAGTGACAGTGTCTCGTGGTATCATTGCCTACTCTTCCTCCTGGGGAAAATTCTTGACAAGAAGCTGTTAGTAAAGTCTTTAAGTTTTTTTTTTTTTGGGGGGGGGGCATTTCGAGACAGGGTTTCTCTGTGTAGCTTTGTGCCTTTCCTGGATCTCGCTCTGTAGACCAGGCTGGCCTCGAACTCACAGAGATCTGCCTGCCTCTGCCTCCCGGGTGCTGGGATTAAAGGCGTGCACCACCACCGCCCCACTCCCAGAATTCTTTTAGAGGGCATTGGATCACCCGGAACTGGAGTTAAAGTATTAGCAACCTGCCATGTGGGTGCTGAGAATCACACTCAGGTCCTCTGCAATAGCAACAAGTGTTCTAAACTACTGAGCCATCTCTCCAGTCCTTGTTGAATGTTTTTTTCTAAAACTGTTTTGCATGTGCTGATATGCGCATTTCAGGATTCAGTCATTTAAATTAACTTTAGGTCATTTGTAGCACAATCTGCCAGTTAAGAGTTATTTAAATCTCGACTTTGTGGTTTTGTTCCAGTTTCATTCCTATCTTGAAAAAAAAATCTCTATTCTTCCCATCCCTCAGTTGTCTCACTAGTAAAATTGCATCTGTCTAAATGAACAGATACTACTAGGAAGATTAAGTCAAGTGGAAGTCCTAAGACACCTAGAGTCCCTGGCATATAATGTGTGCTATTTAAATATATTTTTATTTTGTCATAAGGTGTTATTTTTTATGCCTTCCACTGTAAAAGCAAAATTACAAATTTATGGAGTCAGAGGCATTATTATTTTCTCATCTTTTTTTTTTTTTTGTTAGAGATAAGATCTCATTGTGTTGTTCAGGCTGGTCTAAAGAAAATCCTAGAAGGAAATGATCCTACTGTTTTAGTCTCCCGAGTAGCTGAGGCAACAGAGCTGCACAGCCATGCCCAGGGCCAAGGCTGTGTTTATGTTTCTTTTTATCTTAAATGTTTAGAATATTTGCATATAGCTGACACCCAGGAAAACAATGAACCAAGAATGAAGTGAGCTCTTACCCTGACTTAGGCAACCACAGGAGTTGAGGATATCCAAATGAACAAAATGATGCCCTTAAAAATCTTCAACCTGATTATCTTAAAGCAGGAAAATCAAGTAAAATACAGTCATTCAATTCAGTACAAATTGATGTAAATTAATATGATAATGGAGACATGTAAAATCTAAACACTTTTGGAGAACAGAAACTTAGGTAGAAATTTTTTCCCTTTGATGAAAGTACCCAGGATTTTGTTGCAGTTAAAATATGCATAACTAGAGCAGACTAATGCTAAAAGACACATGTAAAGTGTGTGAAAAAGACACACCTCTTCACAGGGATCAGTATATGAAAGCACAGAGGCAGAGAGCAGGACAATGTCTGGAAACAGCAAGTTGTGTTACTCAACAGGACACGGGGAAGGAAAAGGCTGAAAATGGAAACCCATGCCTGTGGCAGCCCTGACATCAGTTGGAGTCTGGTGGGGATGGAATAACTGTAGATTTCTGTGAATAGATATTTGTGAACATGAGGTGTCTGTTCTGGCTTAAACAATTCTGTCAGGCTGCTTTTGGAGTTTTTGAATCTTTACAAATAGATACTTTTTTTTTTTTTAAATGAAAGTCTAAAGCTTAAGGGTCTTGCTCTTTAGGGGCTTTAATTAAATGCTCTTGAAGGTTGTTTCAAGTAACCAAAAGATTGTGTGTAGGTTGGACCACTCACTTTTCCAGGTTGAATTTTGAAATCCTGTAGAGTTTTATTTTCATGTAGCGAGATGTCAAGAACTTGATCGTGGGAAGTTTTCACTTGTGTGGAACCCACACTGATCTCAATTTGCTTTGATTTTATACCAGAAGAACTATAACTGAACGTGGCCATAATGTATTCTGCCCTTCAACCAGAGAGAACGAGAATGGTCAAAGTACATAGAAGGTCTGTGTGCAATTTTCACATTTCCGTCTTCCCTTTTTGTACTTACCTTTTTCACTCATTTATATTTGTATAGCTTTAACAAATGTTTTAGGCCCATATGTTTCTCCTTTTTAAAAATTCAAGGATACATATATTAGTTTTTAACTGTGTTATTTTCCACATGAACTAATTAATATAAAATTAATGAAAATAATAATTTTTTTCAGTTACACATAGAAATAGGAACTCTGCCAAATGTCCGTGCTTTGAGCATGTTCATATGGAAACTGGGAGCAATGGTGAAATTATCACATCAAGCTTATCATTGAAAAGCTTGCTCACCCTGCTTTCAAGGTTGATGATTATCCCAGCTATCTGGAACTCAAGCTTTCCAATCCCAGGGATAATCATTTTCCAAGAACTGATCTGTAGCAGATACCATGTCCTTTTTTATTGTGGAGGAAAAAAAATGGAAAGCAAACATAGATTCTATTTCTGCCAGGGCACAATTTCCAAGTAAGAATATGACTATATGTTTAACAGCATATGGATTTTAGAATTAGATATGGGTTCAATATTGGACTCCAAGTCTCATTTAAACGTACAACTTGAATTTCTCAACCATGACATTAGAATTCCTGGTATCTACTTCTTAGGGTTACTTCAAAGATGAAACAATGAACAGGTTGGTAGCACTTTCTGGTATACCTATCAGGCAATCAGTATACCTGTATGCCCACACCAGTATGACATCATGCCTTCTGATTTCCAGAGGATTCCCCTTGTCTGATATGAATCTCCAAACTTGTCTAAATGAAGTTATCTCAAACAACCCACTGGATAATTTATGGTTGCTTATATTGAATATCATACCAGAGCTTTGTTAGGAGAAGCTCTATTTTCTGTGGCTCTGTAGTTGAGTTAGCTCTACTGATTCCATCAAATATAAAAGGGTGGTCTTTATCACTGACCCGGACACAGCCAATACTGTGTTCCATACTTCAGTTGAAGAGATTGGCTAAGAGGTAGACATGTGGCTTACTCTTGCACCCCCAAACTATTGCTTAGCTTCCATCACAAATGTTAGGCAAGCTAGTGATAATATCTCTTTCTATTGGGATTGATGACATGGCAGAATATATCTTGCCTACCATGTAGCAAAGAACTATGGGAATGCGGAGTAGGAGACAGAAGAAGGAGGGGAGACAAGAGAGAAGGAGGAAAAGGGAGATAGAGAAAGAGAGATACAGAGAGAGACAGAGAAAGAGACACAGAAAGAGACTGAGACAGAGACACAGAAAGAAACAGAGAAAGGAATGAGATAGAGACAGAGTGACAGAGATACACAGAGAATCAAATAGGATCAGTTGAATCCCATAATGCAAATATTCCGCCAATAGCACGTCTGCTCCTAGACTTCTTCACATCATTCTTCATCTACCTTGAGATGGTATGATTTATTTGTAAAGAAAGGCATCTGAAAATGCATAATTGTCTTCCTAAGAGAAGTTACTTTGGTTAATAAAGTTTAATCTTTTATAAAGGTACTTTGAATTTTAAAAAATATGAATTTGTTCTTTTATAGATTCATAATTTCTAAAATCAACAGTACATTGGAAAGAGTTTGTTAAAATAATATGTTATGTTTTTAGTTTTTGAGGTCCTTACTATTAATAACTAGACTGGAGTTTACAAAGTGGGATGTGGATTTCTTGTGTTAGGAGTAACATTAATATTGGAACGAGTGGCTAATTTTTATGTTCAGGTCACCTCTGGACCAGGAGAGGCCACTTGGCTTGAGAATCACCCAGAAGTCAACACCACTATGAAAGTCATAACATAGACATACTGAGAATATTCCAAGGTGTTAATCAAGGCAAGTGCCTGACTAAGCTGCTGGATTACAAGCCTGACAGCCCCTCTACAGTCCCTCAAGTATCTGCAGTGTGGCTCTCTACACCTCACCACCTCCTGGTGACAAGGGATTTAGGACAATTATGGTGACGATACCAAAAGAAGTAATTTTTTTTTAAAAGAGGCAAGGGAAGGGATCGGTTATAATAATGCATGAGATTAAACACTTATCTCCACAAATGCATGAAACCCAGGATCTCTGTTTTAATAGAACCTTCTAAGAGATGTGGTGTCACCTACAAGCATGCTGGGAATCATGAGTTTCATCTCTCCCTCAGATGTTTACTGAGTTTTCGTTCAGTGCTACATCTGAACAGAGGGACATAGAAACAGAAAGCAATCCTTTCCCTATGGAATCTGCATTCTGGAGGAGGCAACTGGAATTGGATTTAAGTGAATGTATAAGATGCTCTATGATCATTGTGCTATGGGACAATCGCACTGCGTAGAAGCAGGAATAGTCTAGTGAGAGTAGAGTTTGGGGAAGGTCTCCCAAAGAATTGAGGGGGCAAAACACTGGATATCTCGGGGAAGTTTGAAGGGGGGCGGGGGAGCATGTGAATGACTGGTGTGACAGACAAGCAGCAGGAAAGTCAGCATGGTTGGCAAAGAGTGAAGACAGGAAAGGTAACAGGAAGTGACGTCGGAAAAGTGGCAGGGCCCAGAGCATGAATCTAGGAGCAGACATGCCAAAGTAGATGGGGGAGAGATGATGAGGCCTCAATGTTACACAAAGAACTACAGGCAACTAAGGAATTCTAAGAGCAGGAGAAATAGTCTTCCCTAGAGTAGAACACAGCAACAGTTATCCAATAACAAATGATCAGCCCTGAAAGCATACACACAAGCGACATTAAACAGAATGAGCAGATTCATTAAAGAATACACATGTATATACATGCATGCATATAACAGCAATTAATGAAAAAAGGCCATGAATTTGAAAGGGTGTAAGGAGTGGTCAGTATATGGGAGAGTTTGGCGGGAGGAAAGGGAAGGAAGGGAGAAATGATATAATTATCTCAAAATAATGCATAATCATAAAAAAAAAGAAATGGTAAAAAAAAAGAAGTAGAATAGGTTCTTATTCTGAGCAGCAGGGAAGCCTTTGAAGGAAACCTGACAGCTCCTCATTTACTCAATAATATAATATACTTGCCTAATTCATGCTTGGAGCCTTGATGGAATATATATGTGTTTATGTGTGTACACACACACACCACACACACACACACACACACACACACACACACTCTACAAAGTGCACAAATGGCCCTGCCATGCAGGTTGGTACTGAAACCACCATCTACAAATGAGGCAGCACGGTGGGTGCATGGACGTTATGTACATCGCTTCCACTCCTGCTGGGTCCATTGTCCCCCTGGAATTCAGCTGGAGCGCAGCATCACAGATGAAGACTTTCAGGATGAAGAGTTGAGCATTCGAGAGAATGCAGGGTGGCCATGCAGGGGGCATGCACGTAAACACATCCACGCCTTTATCTCCCATTTCATCATGAGGTCTCATCTTTTCTATTAAAAATTCAGGATCCCTGTTGCCTATAGCTTGGATTCTCGTGGGGCCAAGGACGAAGCTCACTAGTCAAGTTACAAGCTCGGCCTCCAATTTTATTGCAATGTCTTTAACAATAAATATTTGAACTTCTTTAAGGATCTCTAACGTAGAACAATATGATTTTAACAGTAATATTGTATTGCATACTTGAAGCTTGCCGAAATGGTAGCCTCTAGTGTTCTAAGTATGCACAGACACACAGACACACACATGTAAAACTGTGTGAGGATGTGCTGATTAGCTCAAATGTAGTGAGGAGATCACAAAATTCACATTTCTTCATTCTGTCCCTTACTCTTCCTATGTTCCCTTCCTCTTTCACTTTCTGTTTTCCTCACCTGTGAGTTTGTCCTGGAGAACCCAAATCTTTTCAAACTCTATAAATCATATAGTTCTATTCTGTTTTGATACCTTACCCCAAATCACCCAGCCAGGCCTCCACCACCCAAGAAAAATGTGCCTTCAGGACCAAGCCGCTGTTGACTATACCTGCAGAATTACAGTTCTCTACTAATAGAATTCCCCCCTAAGCAGAAATAGATATTTATAAGTTACCTTTTTCCACCTTATTTTCTGCAAACTTTTATATAAACATAGTGTTTAACCATTTTTACTATGTGATATGACTTAAAAACCAGTGTGTACATTTAATTTAGTAATGTTTCAGGGCATTTAAAGAAGTAAGTAATTAAAAGAAAATGCATGGCACTCAGTCCCTGATCCCACATGCTAGCACTTTCATACCCTTATGATCCAGCTCATCACTCAGAATTACAAGTATTTATACCATTTCTGTCTTTTTTTATTATACTGTGAATACCCCAAAGGCACAGATTCTGTCCTATTCAGATATAAACCAAGAACAATATGTGAAGAGCTAATGTTAGGTCTGTAATAGAAATCACCGAGTACTTGTATCCTAAAAGAATAAAGGGCTGTTTTTTATTTCTGGGGCTATAATTTTAGTTAAGCTTTCAAAAATATACTTTAATATTTACAATGCATTGTTTATACAATGCTTTACTTTTGGGTTGATTTATGTGAAAAACCACCTCTAGAGGTCTATAAAGTTTAAGAATACTTGTGCAGTGTTTTAGGCATTTTATGTTTTGTTTTTACAGTTACTTTTAGTCCTTAAAATCTCGGAATATATTTTTTTCCAATGCTAACATTAGCTAAGGGGATGCACAGCAGCCTGTTCTCACAACACTACCTTATTTCTTCCTTCTGGGCACTGCTTAGTCAACATGTTCCTCTTTTAGCAAGCCTAATTTCTCCCAACATTCATGGGCACTGCCAAGGAACCAGAACAAAGTAGAAAGTAGAGTTAGATGAGTAAATTATATAATTGTACAAGCACCCAGCACATTTCATTTATCAAATATGGAATCCTTGGGTTGCAAGCCAACATAAGGATATCTAGCAGGATGTCTTTCTTAACGCATAGATCTCTTGCATACTAGCTCTGACCAATTCATTAAAATTTTAACTCAATTTCCAGGCTCTGAGCCTAGATTCAAAAGTGTGTGCCATGCAATGGGGCAAATATGCTCCTGCATTATACCCATAAAGCACCCGCAGGATGGCAGTCTTCACTAATCACAATGAGCTACATGACTTTTGATTTCAAAAGACCCCAGCTTTCAGAATATATTACTTTTTAAATGATCCTTTCTTTTGAGAGTTTGGAGGACTTTGCCTTTTATAATTTATCTGTCTTCAAAATGGCAAATGTCATAACTGTGAATTTAACCATGAATTTATTTTGTTTATAAATGTAAACGTTACCTCAGGAGAAAGTGTGTCATATGAAAATCCCCACTGGCTTGCTGACTATCAAGAATATAAGAGCTAAGGACCAGTTATTATTTTTTTAGGTATTTTATGATCTCAAACACACATGACATTTTCAGAAAGCTTATTATTATTTGGAATAGAAAGGTAGTTAAACAAGCAATCCTATAGATACTGAAATGCTAAGGCATAGATATGTGTATTAGAAACACATAATTAATTTAGAGTGACCAGGATCAATGTGGATGATAAATAGCTGAGGTCTGAAGAAGTAGAAATTGCCATGGCTAAAAGAACAGAAAACAGTGTGTTTGATGGTCCTATGAGCAGAAATACCATGGTAAGTTAGTGGAGACAGAAGCCAGTAAGAACAGCAAAACAAACCCAGTATGATTCAAAGAGGGGCAGCATATGAGACTGGAGAGGGGGTCATGGGTATGATGATAGAGGGCCTACCTCATAACATTTCATAAGCAATTTGATACTTAGTGCAAATAAAATGGGAGATGTTGAAAGTTTGTGTAAGCTGATGACAGAGAGCAGTGTGAATTGCACTGTGTGTGGAAGAAGTGCTGTTTGGGCCAGCTCTTGCTGGCATAGGCAACAACTCTTACACACTTGAGAACATGGAGAACTTGTAGTGAAATTGTTGGAGGCTCAAAATTGGACTCAATGTGAGTATTTGCACATTGGAAATTGGCAAACATCCCAATGAATGTTTTGTTGTTTGAGTTCTGATGTTGTTGTTGGAAAGACATTTTATCATCCCAACCCTAGAACAGATGTAAACAATGCAGGGATAAGCAGAAACATGTTGAACTGACCATACTGGGGAATGAAGTGGGCATTTATGTTTGAAAAATATTTAGGGATGATTTCTCCTTGTGAAGTAGACAAGGAGCTGGTCAGAAAGCAAAGCATGCACCAGGCTCACATGCAGCCCATCTTCTCCCTTGACAACCTTCAAGTAGCTCTAGCTTGAAATCAAATGCCAAACTCTTCAAACATCCCATTGCACATTCACTCAGACAACTTGCTTCTCAAGAAAATGGGTGTTATAAATCTTACCGTAGACTCTGTGAATAAGTGAAGAACACATACTTCAATTTTGATATTGCTATCAGCATCATAAAGCGAATGCCACCTTTTGTCCAGAGCCTGTGCTCTCCTCATCTGGTATTTATTTCCAATGTCCTCCAAGCCCCTCAAAGACAATATGAATACCAAATGGAGAAGGCAAGTTGGACATTAAACTATATGTCCTCATGCAATTTTGCAGGGATGACTTTTCTCCAGGGTAACACTGAAGCAGATGTTACGATTCTGTGAAAGTTTTATTTGTAATTTTATGAGATTAGAAAAAATATTCCATATGGAATGTTCTCTTTGGTTTTCAGTAAGAATTATATATAGCATCGAAAGGTAAGAAACAGAAGGGGAAAGATTATTTATTTTGGCTAATTCTGTTGCTAGGCAGACATGTTATTTGTATCCTGGCTCCAAATGGCTCATTTTGAATATAGAACAGATTTTTTTTTTCTTCTTGTGTCAGATGGCAAAGGTTGAGACACTTCACAATGGCTGGCCTTTCTGTGCCGGAAAATCCATATCATGTCCTTTTTACACTCCAAAGATGATTCTGTTTAGATAGAGTGTAAGTGTCAGGAATGAAGTCTTCTGACAGCAGGGTGAAACTCTCACATTTAAAGAATTCTCACCAGAGGTGTTTGTAATCTCTCTCTATTTTCCCTTCTTCAGAAAACCTGTTTGAAGATAAAGCAGAGTGTAACCTGTGCCCTGTCAGCTTCCTGCAGAGTGTTAACTCAAAAACCCCCATCAGTCACAGAGGACACCATTTAACAAGTTCCTGGTGACCAGGAATGAGTTCCAGATCACTTTCCACACTGTCTGGCTGTCTTCTGCCACAGCCTCCATAGTTAGTCATTCTATCCACAGAAGAGCATCTAACTTCACATTTAAAGCTTTCCCTAACAAGGTCCAGTATTATTGTGTGCCTGTAACATAGAAATGTGGCACACAACTTAGCAGATTTTGATAACTTCAATAAAATAAGAATACTGTGTAATCATTCTTAATAGATCTAGTGTCTGCAGAAGCAGTTGTTAGAAGTGTTGGCTTTTACTTTTGGTATAAAGAGTAAATCCAATATCCTAAGTGCTATGTTATTTTACTTAAAACAAATTAAAAATTTTTCTCATTGTACATTATGCCATGGTGAACAGGAAGGTCGTTCCTTTCATGGAGCTTGCATTCTTAGAATGAATGATTGGATGAATTATACCCTGGAAGCTGTGATTTTGAGGAATTTTCCATAATATTCTTTCCCACTTTTTTAAAAAGATTTTTTTTTATATTGACATACATCTAGTTTCAAGAAGGGCCACAAAGATGGTACAGAATGTTTTCTGGTCCTCCTAAGCTGACATCTTGCATCTTGCACAGTCAAATGATCATCTAGACATCTGAGATTGATAGAACACTCTTCACGGGTCTGTGGATGCTGTATATGTTCCCTAGTATCTATTTGCTGTTGCATTGCCCTAGTTTGTATATCACATTGCAGGAAGTTGTCATATCTCCTTGTACTTCCTCAATCTGTGACAGTTTCTCAGTTCTTGTTTTCTTTTCAGTCATAATTTTGACAATCTTGAAGACTATTGGTAATATCTTGTAGAATGTCTTTCAATTTAAAATTGTTTGGTATTTTCTTTCTTTTTTTTTTTTCTTTTTTTTTGGTTTTTTGAGACAGGGTTTCTCTGTGTAGCTTTGCGCCATTCCTGGAACTCACTCTGTAGCCCAGGCTGGCCTTGAACTCACAGAGATCTGCCTGGTTCTGCCTCCCGGGTGCTGGGATTTAAGGCATGCGCCAATACTGCCCGGCGGTATTTTCTTATAAGACATAAATTAAGGATTTGAAGAATAGTACATAGAAAACATTTTCTTCTTACCACTTTATTAAAAGGATCATGATATCAACATTTTATAAGGAGTGGCACTGACCCTGATCGCATGCTTAGGATCAAACTGCCAGCTTCTGCCTCTGAAGCCACTATTCTTCCCTTTTTTTTATTATACTCCAATCCTCAAAATTGAATCACGCACAAACTGCACTCAAGGGGAAGAGCATTGAACTTTACTTCCTAGAGGGAGGAGGAAGAAGTAACTTGTTACAAAATATGTTGAGATGCTAAAAGCAATATTTAATACAAGCCTTTTCTGAGTCCATGCATATCTTCCGTGTCTCTTTAATATGACCTCCTCAAGTGAGTATTACAAGTTACTGCTGTGGAGCTGAATAGTAATTTTTTTCTATTTTTCTCATTCATTCAACATTTATTAACTATAATTTATTAGCTTTAATTCTGCAAGAGAAAGCTGCTCTCCTTTTCCAGTTTTCTGTTTGTTTGTTTGTTTGTCTAAACAGATATTTGTACTGGCATGATGATATTATGCATATGTTATTCTTTGGGTTCTGGTACAATCTTAGTATTATGTATTTTAATTTCAAATTGCTCCAACTGTGACCACTTCATGCTTTGCCAGACACTCTGCTGTTGCTGGTTAAAAATACAACCTTGTCATTGGCTGCTGCAAAAATTTTTGCTGTCTCTGACAGGGAGATTTCCTCCTAGGCAACTCACATGAAGGTCTGTGATTAGCAAGCTTGAGAAAAAAAGTTGGAGGAAAGGCGTTGTTCTCACGTTGAGAATTACTTGCATATGAATTGGAAACCGTCAATAGTGCTCTACTGAGCACAAGTGATAGCCGTAGCAGAGAATGCAGGCAGCATTCATGTGGTTGAATTTGTTTATACATTAGTAATAAGCATGCATTTCCTTTAGTGAGATACCACACACTCATCAGTTACTTCATTCCTCACAACTTCTGTCTGAGTCTAGTAAAATGTCCTATAAACAAGACTGATTAAGAATTACGTGTTGAGCTTTACCTGTATCCTTCACTTTGTCATGGGAAGAAATGAAGGATACATCTCTCTTCTATGAATGAAGTTATATTTTATTTTTGTTTGTTTGAGCAGATGATACCCATGCATGGATTGCTAGAATCTCTGGGAAATAAATTGGAAACAAAGAGAAACAATAAAGCAAACAGCCTCAACATACTATTTACAGTAGCAAAGTAAAGTAAGACAGGAAACTCTCCAGAGCAAAACAGAAAGAATTCAAGAGTTCCTTCTGGGGGCAATTACTCCCCATTGTGAAGCACTCTCCTCCCAGTGACAGGGAGTCATCTGCAGAAGGTCAGAGTCTGGCTCAAGACAAACAGGTATTAAAAATATGCACTGCTTTTCAGTAATGGACATCTTTTTAAAATATATATATATATATATATATATATATTTTATTTTTGAGATTATAACTACAACACTTGCTCTTTTCTCACTCTGAATCATTCCATGTATCCTGCCCCTGCTAGCTCTCGTTCAAATTCACAGCAGGCCTCTTTTTCTTTAAATGTTGTTATATATATTATATATATAATACATGTTTATATATGTGTTATATATGTTATATATAATATATGTTTATATATGTGTTATAAATATACATATAAATGTGTGTGTGCATTCCTAAGTACATAATAAAATTTACTCAGTCTTTATAGTATTACTTCTATGTATACATTTTCAGGGTTGACCCTTAGGTATTGGATCACAAATTGGTGTGTTCTTGCCTAGGGTAGACTGTTTTTCTGCACTCAGCATTCCTTATCTGCCTACATTTCTTTGTCCAGGGTTGAGGCCTAGAGAGTTTTTCCTTATTCACCTTAGCATGTCTACTGGTAGCATCCTTGTTCAGGTCATGTTGAGGCAGCCATGTTGGTATGACTTCATGGGTGTAGCTTCTGAAATTTCTAGGAAACACAATCTCATAGTAAACCCTCTGCTCCTCTGGCACTTACAATCATTCTGCTCTAACTTCTGCGATGAACTTAGGGCAGGTGTTATGTTGTAGATGCATCAGTCAGGACTGGGCTCCACAACTTTGCATTTTCATCAATTGTAGTTTTCTATAACGGTCTCCATCTACTACACGGAGATGTTTCTTTGATAAGGGATGAGGACTATACTTATCTGTAGGTATGAGGATAAATATTTAGAATGTATTTAGGGATGATGCTTGTAGCTAGAGTTTTCCTGCCTGGCCCACAGTCAGGATAAATCTCTTTCACCTGCCAGTCCCACAGCTGCTCAGACCCAACCAAGTAAACACAGAGACTTATATGGCTTACAAACTGTATGGCCGTGGCAGGCTTCTTGCTAACTGTTCTTATATCTTAAATTAATCCATTTCTATAAATCTATACCTTGCCACATGGCTCGTGACTTACCGGCATCTTTACAGATGCTGATTTAGCAAAGTAATTGTAGGTTCTCCTCCAAGATCCATGACTTCTGTAGCACTGAGTTGTTGGCTAGGTTTCCAGTACCAGGCATGTTTTTCCTTTTGTTGAGGAGGTCTTAAGTCCAATCAGAGGGCTGTTGGTTACCACCAAGGTATCTTTGCCAAAACTGTACCCTTAGGATCATCATTCCATGCTGGTCATTTTTTGGCTCATAAGCATTATAGCTGGGTAGGACTGTTGTATGTTTCCCTCATTTGGCAATTTTGCATGGCACCATCTGGTATCATGAAAGGTAGTCTTCAAAGAGGAAAATTTCAGGTCTGATCGAGTTCAGGAGTTCCCTGGACCATGTGTCTAAAGTGCATGGTGTCTTCAACATTAAGAAATTACTTTCCACTTCTCGGGGGCAACCAAGGGCATTTGCGATAATCTGTATGTATTAGGAGTCTCTTGGACAGACCTGTCCAACAACTCAAAAGAGGGCTTCTCATGCCTAGTGTTGGAGTTTTTGTTAGATGGTCTGTTGCTCTTGGGGAGAGTGTTGTCAGCTCAGAAAGGAAAATTTCATTGAAACTATATATGTATATTTATATACCTAACTTATGTGTATTATAAGTATTTTAGGTAAAATAATTAATAGTATCATTACTTACGCATTTTCAGACCAGTGAATATTTGGGTATTTTCTTGTGCTAATGTGATCTTATCCACCAGTACATGTAGGATGGATTTCTATTAATATACGGATGCTTCTGCAGTGTCTGGATTCAGGAATATCTTGCTTCAATATGAAAACACAAAACCTCTTGGATATTTGTATTCTTAAAGATGATGTTAGGAATTCTAACTCTTAGGGGCATTCAAGTTATAATTTATTCAGGCACCAAGTATCGGTAGGCTCACTCAGAAGCATTGAAACTTGCAAAATATGCATGCTAATTTTTTTTAGAGGAAGAATAAGGCAAAGACTCAAGAAGACCATCTCTACATTAATGTATTCATCTGGTAGAATCAACCTAGCAGAGAAGATGGGAGAGTGTATGGGAGTGTCCTTGCCAGAGAATATGAGAACATAACTCCTCTATGTCTAATAACATATATTAAGTGTAATATAATATGGTGTAATGAATTTCATTTATCTACTATAACAGCTGGGTCAGGAAACACCATATTTTATGACAGAGTACCATAAAGATTAGTATCTGAGATAGCTGATTAAAAAACATGGTATCACAAGAAACTGCCTTCTGAACGTCATTTTTGGAAAAGAGGAGAAGAAACCACTTACATAAAAATCAAGCACATTTTTTTAATGTAAGTGGTTTTTTTTCTTGGCTTTGTACATAGACTTAATCTTTCTCCTCTCCCCATTCCACATGTAACACTGCCAGCATTGCTACAATTGGGCTGTCACCTTTCTCTGTCTGCTCAAGACCATCTAATACTAACCTTTGTCTCAAGTAATTTTATCTATCATTCTCTGTCTCTCTCCCGCTCCCTATCTATCACCTATCTATCCATCTATCTATCTATCTATCTATCTATCTATCTATCTATCTATCTATCTATCTATCATCTATCTACCAATAACTATACTTATCATTTAATAGAGTATTATCATTATCACTCTTTTATTTCTAGTCATTCTTATGCAGAATGATAGTGAGTAAAAATGTGATCTTTTACATTTTTGATTTTTTTTATTATTATTACATTACAAATTACAGGTTTATATTCTCAGATTATAGAAATTTTGTTTTTGTTTTGAGATAGGGTCTCTTGTATTCTAGGCTGACATCAAATTTGCTTTGAAGCTGAGGATGACTCAAGCTTTTGATGCTCCTGCCCCTGTGTCTGA
This sequence comes from Peromyscus aztecus, assembly GCA_902168405.1. Lineage (NCBI taxonomy): Eukaryota > Metazoa > Chordata > Mammalia > Rodentia > Cricetidae > Peromyscus > Peromyscus aztecus. The sequence continues at coordinate 17,877 of CABHPQ010166337.1, forward strand.
AGTGCTCGGCTCACAGGTGCTCATCATCTCACTGGTTGTGTGAGGTGCTGCGTATTGGATTGAGGATTTCAGGCACGCTATACAAGCACGTTGTCAGCCAAGCTGTACTCTCAGCCCAGATAATTTCTATTTTCTATAAGAAGAACTAGACAATTCTCTTCATTTCTCACCATTTGGAGTCCTTTTCTCTCCATTTCAGTACTAGAAATTCTTCTGGCCCTACTCATCTTTTAAAAAGTAATTCCCCAAATAGGAAAAAAGAAGCAAAACAAAAACAGGCCAGTCTATTAACAGGAATGAGGGAATTATTAACAGCCTCCTCTTTAAATTACAGATGCTGGTTTGGGAGGTCTGGCTTGAAAGGAGTCTACTTATCTAATGAAGTAGCTTTCATAAATTGTGACTTAACATTACCCAGGAATCTGGCTAAGTTTCATACTGACACACATCTTATTACTCTTAACAGGAATTTCAAGGAAACAGACATTTGCCTGGTTTTGATCACATAGCCTCAATTTCAAGCAGTCACATTTAGATTAGGGAGGTTTAAATTACAAATTTTATTTAATATGTGAATGTCACAATGATAAGAAGCCCATAAATATAAGCACGAAACACATTAGAATAAGATTATGCACTTACACAGAAACTCCAGGAACAACAGCTCTTCACATTCAGTTCTGTATGGGGGAATTTCTCTGATAATGAGAATCATCACTCCATTCAAAACTAATATTTTTCTTGACATAGCAAAATAAACCTTAACCTACAACTTGCACTGTAAGTCAAATAACCCATTTATTATTCTATCAAAAAAATCCTGATAAAACATTGTTTAGTTGATAGTATGGCAATCCTAAAATAGAACTCTTTAAAAAAGAGAAAGAAATAAGACGTTTGTGACAGTTAAAAAATAAGAACAATTTTTGCTTTAAGATGTTTCTCTTAAATTCTATGGATATGTATACGTTTTGGTAAACATTAATAACGGTATATAACCCCAAAGGTCAGCTTAAAAATTGCCCTTATAAGTACAACTTAAACTCTTTAGGAGTAAAAAATATAATAAAATCTTAAAAGTTGGTTCTTTCCTGAATCATCTCATTGTTCATAATGTATTCAAATGGCCATGTATGTGTTAGTAAACTATAAAATTAGTGCATTGTTGTGGGATGTTCTCTATGCTGTGAATGTATTGCTATGATTGATTGATAAATAAAACACTGATTGGCCAGTAGCCAGGCAAGAAGTATAGGCGGGACTAGCAGAGAGGAGAATTGGGGTAACAGGAAGGCGGAGAGAGGAGATGCTGCAAGCTCCCTTGATGAGGAGCAGGATGTAAAGTACTGGTAAACCACGAGCCATTTCTAGATTAATAGAAATGGGTTAATTTAAGATAGAAGAACTAGATAACAAGAAGCCTGCCACGGCCATACAATTTGTAAGCAATATAAGTCTCTGTGTTTACTTGGTTGTGTCTGAGCTGCTGCGGGACTGACGGGTGAGAGAGATTTGTCCTGACCGTGGGCCAGGCAGGACTGGAGAAAATTTCAGCTACAGTGCATGGCAGTCAACTTCAGATGAACACAAGTTCATAAAAATGCCAACTTCACACCTTTTAAAGTGCACCATATATTGCCATCGAAGTGAGAGCAACTGCCTCAACAGCAAGGTGTCCCCCAAAATGTTTTTTCTTGCCTGTGAACACCATGCTAGGCAGACCAACTCAATCCAAACCACTCAGGGTTCTATCTGCTCTTTGCTTCTAACTTTTTCTCCTTTCCATTCACTGTTGACACTTACTCCAGACTAAAGGCAATCTGTTCCATCACATCATTTCTCTCACTCATAAATCTGTGGTGATTTCCAAGTCACTAATAGTAATAACGCCATGAAACCCAGTGGGAAACGGCCTTCAGAATGGTTTGCTACTGTTCTTTCCACATTTGACTTCCGTCATTCACTACCTCATCTAAGACTTCTTACTACTTTTTATATCATGTTTTTACTTAGTACTTTATCACAATTTTTGTTCTCTTCACATGTTCTCTTCACATGTTATCTTTAATCCCAGTCACCTCCCCAATTATCTTTATTTCCAGATAGAACTGTAGTGTCATTTCATGTTTTTTCCGTGTTGAGCACTCAAACCTGGACCTTAGGCATGCTAAGAATCACTCTACATACACATGTGAGCTGCAGTTTCTGTCTTCCACTTCCTTCTAGATAGTTTCAGATTTTCATTAGGCCCCCTTCTGAAGCTTTCAACACATTGTTTCCATCTTTGGAAAGTAATCTAGTGGTTTTTGGTTATCCTTTTTGTTCATTTGACATAATTTAATTCTTGAACTGTCATTTAACTACATATAAATTTCAAATTTCAGAGTGGGCTTTTTAATTTTTTTTGAAAGAGAGGATTTATTTCAGTTCCACTTCCACTTCACAGTCCATCATTTAAGGAACTCAGGGAAGGAAGCAAGAACCTGGAGGAAGGAACTAAGGAAGAAGCCATGGAGAGGTGCTGCTTACTGGCTTGCTCCTCATGGCTTGCTCATTCTGCTTTCTTATAACAACTGGGACCACAAACCCAGGGAACAGCATCATACACAGTGAGCCAGGCCTTCCCAAATCATCCATTAGTCATGGGAACGCCCCACAGGCTTGCCTACAGGTCAGTTTGATGGGGAGCTTTGTCAGTTGAGGTTCCTATTTGTGTAAAAATAGCATAAAACTGGCCAGTACAATTAACCCCTTGTCATCTTGGCACACAAACATATCACTAGTCAACTATAACTTTTCTTTTCATGCTAATCCCCATGATTTCATATTAATATCAGCACGACAATACAAAACATTTCAAACTTTAAATGTCTTAAAAACTTTCTATTCATTTAATATTTTAAATTGAAATAGAATTACATCACTTCCCTCCTTTCTCCCTTTTGCTTCTCCTCTCCTCCTACTTAACCTCCCTTAAGACCTAGCATACCCTCACCATCAAGTTGATAGCCTCCTTTTTATATATATATATATATATATATATATATATATGTGTGTGTGTGTGTGTGTGTGTGTGTGTATGTATATATAT
>CABHPQ010166337.1:21067-39438 GCA_902168405.1 Peromyscus aztecus
TATATATATATATAGGCACAGATGAATATATATGAATAGATCCTGCTGAGTCCATTTTTGTTGTTTGTGTGTGTACTGTATGTAGCTCTGGTTCCATGAGACTCAGTTCCCTCCTTTGGCCTCCAGAGGTTGACCATTGTACATAGGACAACCAATAAGGGGACTCATTCCTGAGAGAGGCCAATTGTCCTTCTCCCAGCAGTAGCAGCTGCCACTAGTTCTTTACCTGGAGGTGGGACTCCATGAAAATCGCATCCTTCCATGTCAGCATATCCATCACTTTTTTCGTTGTTCTGGTCTTGTTTATGCATTGATTCTACTACATGATTCCATCTCTCACTAATCTATTGTCAGCAAAGTCATATGGAGTGGGCAGTTCTGAGAAAGGAGGCTCCACTCTCCATTTGGTGTTATGACTTTCATGGTGTAATTTTGGCTAATGATTCTAGGTTCTTAAAAGAGAGGAAAAGGAAGAGGAAGGGAGGGGAGGCAGGAAGAAATAATAGCAAAATCAGTCAAAACTCATCTCTTCTAATGTATTTGTTGATTAAATCTTCTAATGATTAGCTAGCTTAAAATTGAACTCCTTTGTATTTAAGTATTTAGTAAAACAGTATGAAATATGTTAACTGAAATTAAAATATACTAATTAAAACTTGAAAAGACCTCTTTCTTAATTTGGATATGCTCCAAAGATAGAAAAAAAACTTTTTACAAGTTTACATTTTCACATCAAGGTGTTGTAGATATTGCAAATGTTAATGGGAAAAGGTTTAAGTGAATATCATTTTAAACAGACTTGATTTTAAAATTTTTAAGAAATATTTGTGGGGATGACAAAAAGAATAAGACATTTAAGACAATGTAGAAACTTCAAAAAAAGTGTCGAATTTTAGATTGAGGTTTTGATAAATTTTTTCTTAAACTGTTTGTATGTGAAGAGGCTTTAGGCAAATCAGATTGAAGTAAACAGACCCAGATGTACTTGGTCCAGGAAGATTGGCATGTCCCACCACAGGAGAAAGACTTTCCAGGCTTGTGACATCTGCTCCAAATCTGGTTCTTGAGATGCTCTAACTGTGGATGTGGCCTTATGAAGGTGGATTTGATTATCCTTGTAGAGCACGCAGGACCTTATTTGGGATCAACCCTGAAAAAGCAGTTAGCCCTTGAGTCGTAAACGAAGGAGATTCCATTGGCAATTGATACCTGCTTAGAAAGGAAAAAACAGTTTTCTTTATTGGACTATCACGGGATATATCAACCACACTCCAGGGCAGACCCCATGTACAGGGTTAGCTGGTCGATAAAGAACGGACTTATGGCTTTTTGTTGTTATCCTTATTTATTTGTGTGTGTGTGTGTGTGTGTGTATTTATTTGCCCTGTATTTTTATGTTTGCTTTTAGTTTGTTTTGATTTTCATTTTTTGTTTTTACTATTTTCAAGGCGGGGGGGGGGAGAACATGAAATTGGGTGGATATGTAGGGGCTTGGATTGGGACAAGTTTAGGGAAGGCAAAGAATATGATCAAACCGGGCTGTGGTGGTGCACTCTTTGAATCCCAGCACTCGGGAGGCAGAGCCAGGCGGATCTCTGTGAGTTCAAGGCCAGCCTGGGCTACAGAGTGAGTTCCAGGAAAGGTGCAAAATCTATACAGAGAAACTCTGTCTCGAAAAACAAACAAAGAAAGAAAGAAAGAAAAAAAGAATATGATCAATATATTTTATAAAAAATTAACTAAAAATAAGGAAGTTGAAGAGGATTCCTGTGGTTGCCCAGGGACATCTCCTTAGAAACAATTCTTAATGGTACATAAAGAATATAGAAAGGAATGCAGGTCATCTGGAGTCCTTCTGATTCATCAGACCACATTGGTACTATTTTGCTAGGTAGGTCATAATTCAAGGGAGTAGATACAGATGTCTATTAATGAATAGGACATTTATATTTTGGGACTCTATTGTTGGGACAGAGAAAATATATTATCTAGAGTTAGCTTTAAAGTGGAGATGACTATGCTATTTGCAGATAAAGAATTTCTGTAATTCTAAATAATATTTAAGACTTAAATATGATTACATCAACTATATTATATACAATTTTGATACACCTACTATATTCTATCTCTTATATTTCCCATGGGACCAAATAATGGAATAAAATCCATCCATAAATGAATAAGACCCAGTATTATCTATAGCAAAGGTTCTCAACCTGTGAGTCATGACCCCAAAAGACTATCAGAAAACACAGATATTTGCATTATGATTCACAACAGTAGCAAAATTTCAGTAATGGAGTAACAATGAATATAATTTTATGGTTGGGAGTTATCACAACATCAGGAACTGTATTAAAGTGTTACAGCATTAAGAAGGTTGAGAACCACTGATCTGTAGCCTACAGCACCTAGATGTATGAACTGTTTAGACAAAACCTCAGAAGCTGAGATTTTTGTAGACACTGTATTACCCAATATAGGTAAACCAACATTAACACTGAGTTTGAGCAAAGTCTTCTCAGAGGGATGTCTCCAGATTATGACACTTGGTCAGTTGCTGACTAACAATTGTGATGTGAATCTCAATGCAATATTTTGGTTATGAAATGTCCATGTGTTACATGTTTGGTTGCCAAAGGTGGTGCTATTAAGAGGTAAATTAACCTTTTGTAGGACCTACCAGAAGGCATTAGGTCACTGGGGACATGCCCACAATGGGATGCTGGTCTTTATTGATTCTTAATCATGAGATGGACATCTCTTATGTACCATATGATCCCTACTCATGATATGCCACTTACTTAAAGGACCCAACATCCAGTAACAATTAATCATGAGCTGGAGTCTTTGAAACCACAAGTTGGTATAAATTTATATAAATGCATTATCTTTCTAAGTTGGATACTTCAGGTATTTGTTACAGTATCAGAAAACTGAAATGGTAAGCAATAGTTCACATCCAAATTGGAAAAATCTCCTTGTACACATATAAGACACAGGGTAGGGATATAGAAGGGAAATGTAATTACAGATGACTAGCTATAATTGCTTCAAAAAACGTCTGTCATAAAGCATAGAAAACAGAGGCAGGCTTTACTTTGTATATAAACTATAATTTTACATACTTTACATTATATGAAATGCTACTTGTATTACTAAAATAGTTTCATTGTTTTGTATTTTCTACACAAGGCCAGGAAACACTTCTATCATGAATATGCAGTGGTTACATGGACAGAATAATTATTCAAACTCAGGACAGGCTTGACAATGATAGTGGCTCTATTTATGGGAGCACTGGGGAAGCACAAATAAATAAGACTTTTTCCCCAGTAAAAACATGTCACTTTTATCCAGTGTTTCTATACTAGATTAGATGAAGAGCAAATGCTAAATAGTGATGTCAATGTGATAGACAACATGAGTGGGGTCACGCATTTGTTCCAGACACACAGACTGGTCTGGAGAGGTTGTTTTAGTTGGACTGATAGGACATCACAATTCCAATCCTTCACACCCATCATACCTAACAGCAGGAGTGGATCTTCCCTTCATTGTATTGGCAGCTGATACAGGATTGGCGAAAGTTTGGGGTGTTGCTGTTAAAGCTGAGTTCAGGCTTGACAACATTTTTTAGCATTGGTAGGATGTGGCATATACCAGTGATAGACATGATGCAAAATAAAATTGCTTTCCTTGTTGCACCTGGTTTTAATAATTCAGAATGCTTAGCATATGACAGACAGTCAATAAATATGCAGAAAATGAAATACAAGATGCTATCATACAAATTCACTTAAAATAAGTTATCCATCTCTGCTACAGCTGTACAGAACATCTGTGATGGAACACACAGCTCCAGAAGGACATACGGAGTCAATTTCACTGGTAGTTGTTAAATCTTCTTGCTTAGATTATGATGATCTGAAGTCTGTCTTTCTGCACTTTCTATCTTTCCTTTCCCTTCTGAATTAAGAGTTTCTTTCCTTTCTTGGTATTCTAATTCTCTTCTTTGGATACTTACTTTGCTCCAGGCAAAACATCCCATTAATTCAAACACTCTTAATATGATTTGCTAGTTGGAAGAAAAGTATATTACAAATAATCTCAGGATGAAGCATGAGCTTGCTTTGTGTCAGAATTAATAGTTAAGTCATACTATTTGTTTTCTATTTCGGACGATGCATTAACGTCTTGATTCATGTACTGTAGTTATTACTGATAATAAATTTTCGTACTACGTTCTGTTTGCTGTTATCTTTGCTTTGTCTCATTTATCACTTTTTAATCTGGTTTGTGAACAGTCATATCTGCCACTAAAATTTCAAGAAACTATTAAATAGAACTGTTTTCTAAGAAAATACACCATCTCCTTCACTGAAGGGCCACTTAAGTTTAGAAAAATGGCTTACTATATTCCTTTATTATCTCCCCTGTCCCTAATCCATCATTCTTCAGATTGTTAATCTAAACTTCTGTGTAAATGCTGTGCCTTTTAATCAGTCATTATTTGAAAGAACATTTTAGAACATTTTATAAGTGTGAGATATATATATATAAATATAAATATATATATATATATATATATTCTCAAACTTGACATATGAGGTGTTGTGTTTTCAAAAGGCAAATAAAATTGCTAATTTTAAGTATGGGTAATTCTTCCAGCCTTTTTTTTCAAAACACATCGAATTCTCATGGGGTGAAATGGAATTAAAGAATAGCTAGACAATCATAGAAGGGATCCTTTGTTTATTAAGTATCTTAGAGGTTAAAGACACATTTTATTTATTTTACAAACATGTAGAAAGAGAGATCATGCTTCACTTGATACATCTACAACAGGACTCCTGCACCCAAGACTCCAGGAGCATCATGGGGGAGGGAACAGAAAGTCTGTAAGGGCCAAAGGACTAGGAAATCTGCTGCAGAGAGTGTCTCTTAGATACATCAGGGAAAAGCTTCATTCATGATACTTGAACAATATGACTGCCTAAACAAGACCTGAAGAAATACATAACCAATAAACATACTAACATGGAAGGAAAAATCTCATGAGCCTAACCCTGGACAAAGAACTATAGAAAATTAAGGAATGCTGAGAGCCAGAGAAAATAATCTTCCCCAGGCATGTTCTCTCAGTTATCCAATACCAAGTGATCATCCCTGAAATCATATGTATCATGTGTATACAACTAATGTCAATAGACTAAGCAGGTTATAGTTATATATTTAGGCTTGTACGTATACGTGAGCGTGTGTGTGTGTGTGTGTGTGTGTGTGTGTGTGTGTGTGTGTATGTGTGTGTGTGTATAGCAATATCAAAGAATAAGAGACCATGATTTTGAAAGGGAGCAGAGGGCTGGTATGTGGGAAAGATTAGAGAAAAGAAAGGGATGAAAAAAATTATGTAATTATATTTTAATTTAAAAAATTAGAAAGATAAAATGTAGGTATATTAAGATATAGAAGCGCTTCAAGCTCTTTGCACTGTTCAAATACTGTCCAAGATGTAGCTCTAATTTGTGGAATGCAAAGAGATGTGACCAAATCAAGAACAAAACCATAACTTCTGTAGTCTCAGTTCAACACACATGGATCAAGACCACTGTTGCCAATAGACCTTCTTTGAAACTAGCCACTTTTAACTTTGGATGTGTGACTTAAATCCAGGGCCTCACATATGGTAGGCATACAATTTGCCACTGACTACATGTCCAGCTATGATTCTAGCCATTTTTTATAATTACTGTTTTGAATAATTTATTCCTCCAATATTGTGAAACTATCTGTAGTATCAAAAGCAGTCTACAAATTCAGTGCAATCACAATCAACATGCCACCTCATTTCTATAAGCATTTGGTTGGGGTTTGTATTAGTGATTTCAGTAGGTGACTCACCATAGGGTAAAGAGAAATAAGTACACATATTTTGATCTAAGAAAATAAAGAACTTAACGTTGCCTCATATCAGCATGTGGGATGTAATTACTAACACTAGGTAAATACCAATCAGCTAAACCAAAGTGGCTCCAGAATGTTTTAAGAAGCCATGACGACCTCCTAGTATACAGTCTCCTGTACAAAGTAGAAAATTGTTATACAAGTAGGAGTATACATGAGTGAATTTCTTTTTGTGTTGTGAATGTATATTCTGTGTAGATAGTCACCAGGATGCTTTCCCACTAAATATAGTTTGCTGCCTTAAATTGTTGGCTTAATTTTGAATATTGAACTTGGAAAAGATGAAACTCCTTGAAGGTTTCTTTTCTAACTCTGAAATTATAATTGTTTTGCTGCAAATTGGGTTGCACAGGAAAGATGGTCCAGTGAGTTCTATAGCTTAGAGTTCAGTGACCCTCAACTGTGTCATTTTCTGTTAGAAAATAATATCTGAGGTAAGAACTGTGAATTGATGGTGACTTGAACTCTTCCATGAGTCAGATATCTTTTTTTTGGTCCGTGAATATTCTCTCATCGATAACAATGAGAGTAGAAAAGGAAACAGAAAACATATTTTTGTTTGTCAGGATAAGATCTACTAAGAAGTGGCACTAACTGGACTGTGCACATTGCTATATATTAACAAATGATACTCTTGTTACCTGTGTGAAACGCTCTGGGTACTGAGAAACAATGGCTCTTCAAGTATGAAGCTTTTTTTTTAAATTAAATTAAATTTTATTTTATTTTTCTTTATTAAGAAATTCTCTACTCACTCCTCATGCTATCCACAGACCCCCCTCCTCCCTCCTCCTACTCCCCAGCCCTCTTTCCCAAGCCACCCCGAATCCCCACATCCCCCAAATCGAGGTCTCCCAACTAGAAATTGAAGTGAAGAGTTAGGATGGGAGAATTTGGTAGCATCTTGTCTTGGAACATACTTGTGTATACACGAATGCATATCAGGTCAGCTGCTATTCCCTGTTGGGTCTCCCCAGTCCTCAGGTACCTACTCTCTTTGCTCCTGTGTAAATGAAGAAATACATTCTCAAACATGCTAATGGTGATGCTAATGGTGATACATCACTCAATTCCAAAAGCATAAGGAAAAATTTAAAAGATCCACAGATTATATCATGCTCCATGAAAATATACTCTTGGTAAATTATTGGTGGATCCATTTAAACAAACTTACCAACATGCTAATAATCAGGTAGACCCTGCAGCATGACATGCTTATGATGAACTCCTTGAGCTCTAGAAATTCCTTTTTTTTTTTTTGAGACAGGGTTTCTTTGTGTAGCCTTGGTTGTTCTGGAATCAATTCTGTAGACGAGGCTGGCCTCAAACTCACAGAGATGCACCTATCTTTGCCTACCAAGTGCTGGTATTAAAGGCGTGCACCACCACCACCTGGCCTGCTTGAGAAATTCTTAGACTCAGTCTTCCATTTTATCTTTAAAGAAACTAATAGAAATGTATTTATTTCAATATACTTCCTTTTTGTCTTTGGGATAGGGATAGTTCTTGATGAACAAAATAACTCCTCGTAATTACTTTGAATTGGTATTAATATTTAGGTTATTAAATTGAACAAAATTTTAAAACTTAGCTTTCTTTTGGCCTTTCAGTTTAACATTAGTTCTTAATACATATTCTATCATTCTATCTAATAAGTCTTTGTAGTTACTTAGGATCTGAATATTCAGTTCATTAATTTGGATAAAGCTTTAAACTTCAGCTTAATTTCAGCCTTTCAAATTAAGCATGTAGTTGTTGATTTGTTGGTATATTCTATCATTTCATCTACTAACCATCTTTACATGCATCAACATAGCAATTAATGGAATTTAAAATTTCATTAAAGCTTCATATTTCCTTTTGAAATTCTATTTGCTCAATTTCTTTAGCTTGTCTGTGCCTTCACAAATATTCACAGTTTCTACCATTTCTTTCATTCATTTCAACAATTCACCAAATAATGAGTGTTTCTTATGTGCTTATTAGTTTACATTCAAATGTTTTTGTTGTTTAAACAGACCACTTATCCCTGTATTTGTCGAGGACCCAACTTGAATTTATTAGTTGATTTATGTTACTGAAAACTTGATAGTTAGGGAGCCAAGCCTTCTACTGTGGCTGAACCAGAAGCCCTAATGAGACATCATAGTGTTTGCCTCTGCTGCTCTTACAGTCTTTTGACAGGCTCCTGCACCTCCACATTTCAGTTTGAGTTTGAGTCTGTTTCTTCTCTTTCTACAATGAATGACTTCTTCCATATGGTTAATGAACATGATTGTAACTCCCTCATTTGAATTTTCTTTTCATCTTGTGGTTTAGGATGAAAGAAGAACATTTCTTATAATTTTACAGGTCTTGGAGAAGCAATCTGGGAATGGCCATTGAGTGGTCCAGTTTGAGCTACTTGACTATCTCTGAACAAATTACAGAGACCACATATGTATATGAGGGTAGGATTGTGTCATATGTGTGTTCTGGGTTGGAATCAGCTATACTTAAGTTGCCTGAAGTGGCCACAGGTAGCTTTTAAAAAAATGATGGCTGACAAATTCCCTGCCCCCCTCTCTCTAATATCAGGAGTAAAATCCATACAGCATTTCTTCTGTAAAATTTAGTATTCATTCTAAAAAAGAAAGTAGACTCACATGACTAGTGATTATTTCAACTTCAATGAACATTAAAAGGGAAAGTATAGGATTTTAACATGCTTTAGAAGGAACATAGACTGGTCTGCAGATAAGGACAGACATCCTTTTGAAAAATATTACTGAGAAATTCATTGAGTTCTTTTTTAACTAACTAGAAAATAAGATAATGAAGAAAATCACACATGAGGAAGAGAGGAGAGGCCCCATAAGAAGTCTCAGGAGGGAGAAATTGGGACACTAGGTGAACAAGGAGACTTGATAGAATGCTTTGGCTGTACTGAGGGTGAGAGAAAACAAGACACAGAGCTTGGGGGATGGGGAGAGATAAGGGCCAGGTCATGTCATGATTCATGGCTTTTAGGGTTGTGTAACCCAAAGGAATGAAACTAATGATAGGAACTTTGTGCCACTGTGGATTTGGGACAAGTAGATATGGAAGTATCACAATATTTGAAGACATCTGGACCTTAAAGTTTTTCCTGCATCCTTCCATGCCACTGGTGTTGGACTTTGTCTAGGGTGGGATTACTCCAGAGTCTGAGGTACTGTTTAGAGATTCCAACCTCAGTTGTTTTTATCTGAGGGTATATGTGGTGCAGGTTATGTGGGTGAGTGACTCTAGGCAATTGTTTTATACTCCACACTCTGCTGAAACATAATCTTTCCTGCTGTCAAATCTTGAAAAATCTTGAAAATTTTATAACCATCTTCATACATCCTTTTCTCTTCAAGGAAATGAGATATTTAAGGAAATGGTGTTGCTGTGAAGCCAACCTCTTTCCATCTTCAGATTGGAAATCAAGAACTGGCAGCTTGGGAAACCTCTGGTATTCAGAAGAGTTCTAGTTCAACCCACTGCCCAATTTTTACTGTGGTTCTCCTACTGATGCTCATGTTATACATTTGTGTGATGATGCATAACGAATCTCACTGGATTATAAATCCCGAGCAGGCGATGAATTTAACCTCCAGTGTGTGGCCCAATGCTAAAAGAATAAATATGAAAGAACAAATAATCTCACCTTCTGATTTGCTTTTAGAATTTTACATTATTTAAATGTGATGATAGTCTAAGTTTGGAGTAGTCTCCCCTTGACAAGTTGTTCATGATTAGCGTGCAATAGCATTTGCGGAAATGAATTAAATTGAGAAAAATAAATCAAGATTGTTTTTAGAATATCTGAAACTATGTAACTTTTATATATAATTCAATTAAGAGATCAAAAGAACAGAAAAACTATTTGAATCATCTCCTTTTAAATTCCTCTCTTTGTAGACACACACATTCGTGACCTTTGTCCTTTCCTCAGACTCTCTCCATCCAGAAGATGCCTGCTGTTGCAAACCTGGAGGGGACAAGACAGGAGGAAATGAGAGAAGCTGTCTCTGGGCCAAATAATAACCTCATCTCATCTGGTCAGGACCCAGTAGTCTATGCTTCAGCCCTTAATGGTAAGAATTGTATGCATTTTTCTTTGCTAGCCGTTTGGTGTGGTGGTTAAGCGCTGCTAAGTGGAGGAATAATAAACACACGCACACGTAATTCTCGTTTCTGAAACTCTTATGTTCAGTTCCTGGGCCTAACCCTGACTCTCACAATTTTGTGTGATCCTTTAACCTTCAGTTTGCACTTGAATAAACAACACATCCAGGCCTCCAGCAGTCACTGGTTGGAACTGCTCTGTGGCTAGTAGGAGCAGAGATCTCAGTGATACAAAAGTATTCCTGGCATTTGGACTCCGGAGCTGTTGTACTCTTCTGGAAGGGAAACTTTAAAGATGAGTTGACATGGCTCCATCAGCAAACATCCCACCGGATGTTTTCTTAAGCATTCTGAGCAAAGTTCAACTGCCCTTTGGGAGACAACACATATTTTTTCCTCATTTATAAATTTTTGGAATGATACCAGTCAAAAAAAATTTAGAGTTCATTAGGGAAAAAAAAAAAGACCAAATACAACAATGCCCTACTTGTCCTTCATTCTCTAGAACGATCTAGTTCTTTTTAAGTATCTCAAAAATCATTTACTACCATCTCTTAAGGAAAGCAGGAAGCATCAGTGTGGTTTTATAGCTGTTGTAGAATAAACAGAAAGGCTTTACCACCCTGAGGTTAAAAGTCTTCCTGGAAGAGGGCTAGCTTCTTGGAGGATTCTTTCGTGATTTCAGAGTTTGCTCACTGCTAATTTTAACTCTGTAAAGAACATTGGCAGTGCAAGGGAACCTTCACAAATTTATCTATCTTTTCAAATGCAAGTCGTCTCCTGGAGTTTACTTCTAAATGATTAAAGACCCAAAGTTCCACATAACTTGGGATAGTTAACATCCAATGTGAGAAAATGTATGCTTAACTTTAATTACATTTAGCCATTTTTCTGGTTTTCCTGTAGGCCAGTGCAGCCTGTAGTGTACTGCAGAACAAAAATAAAACAATAATTCCCAGCTCCCCTGACCTGATCCCTCCTGTTCCCATCCCCACCCCACTTCCTGATCATCTCTAGCTCTCTTCACTTTCTCATGTTAGAGTATACAAGCTGCACACACCTGTCCGTGCACATGTGGGGGCCAGAGGACGATGCTGTCATCTCTGTCTCTCAGATCTCATTTTCTGTCTGTCATTGAAGAGGAAACTGACCAATTCGGGAAGACCAACTGACCAGGAGGTTCCCAGAATCTGCTGTGTCCATCCCCTAGTACTGGGGTGACAGATATACACAGCAGTATCTGGTTTTGTTTGTGGGTGCTGCTTATTTTAACTCAAAATCTCATGCTTGCAGAGTCAGACCCCTTACCTCTTAGTCATTCCTCAAACCTCCAAATTCAGTTTTTTTTGTTATATTTATATTGGTCACTTCCATTTCCTTTTAAGAAAAATCTGCCTAGAGTATCTTTTCTTATTTTTCTTTTGAACTTACAGATATATTTTTCAGTGTAGTGTGTTAGTCTTAATTCTTCCTAAAACTATCATCCTACATATTTTTTAAAATATAAAGGTTTTATCTTTTGATACTTTAATCCATTTGCAATTGTGTTGTGCATTTAGAAATCTCTATTTTTCTCTTTGTATCACTTGATGAGTACCTGGCCTTGGACTCCTTGGGAGCCATTCACATTAATTTTTGAGAGTCTTTCTCTGTCTCTCTCTTTCTCTAAATTTTTATTTATTTTTCTCTCACACAATGCATCCCAACCGCAGCTTCCCCTCTGTCTGCGCCTCCTCTCAGTTCCACACCCCACATCCCCTAAGCACAAGAAGCTAGAATAAGGCTAGGTACAAACCCTCACATCAAGGCTGGGTGAGGCAACCCAGTAGGAGGAACAGGGTCCTAAAAGCAGGCAAAAGAGTCAAAGATATCTCCAGTCCCATTGTCAGGAGTTCCCCTCAAAACTCCAAGCCAACAACCGTAACATATATGCAGAGGATCTAGCATAGACCCATGCAGATTCCTTGATTGCTGCCTTATCTCTATGAGTCCCCATAGGCCCTGCTTAGTTGATTCCCCAGGCCATGATCACTCAGTATCTTCAACCTGTCTGGTTCCCATAATTTCCCCTTCCCCTCTTCCACAGGGAACCTGGAGTTCCAAGGGGAGTGGTCCAATGAAAACCTCCCACCTGGGCTTTCCCTCTGTCTAATGTTTGGCTGTGGGTCTCTTCATCTGCTCCCATGAGCTGTTGACCAGACTAGGTAGTGACCTATGAATAGAGTAAAACATCATTAGTAATCATTTAATTGATTTTTTTGGGGGGCAGTCTGGGACATGAACTTCTCAATTTGGCTAAGCAGACTGCCCAGAAACTTCAGAAATTCTCCTCTCTCTGTCTTCCCAGCACTGGAATTATACATGCAAGCCATATGTCCAGCTTTACACGGTACTAAGCGTCAGACTCAGGTCTTTATGCCTGCGCAGAAAACACTTTACTGGCTAAGCCATCTCCTTAGTCCCAGTGTATACTTTTGTAAAAATATTCTTCTTGATCTTCATAGTTTGCTATAGTTTGAATATTGATCACATACACACACACACACCCACACACACACACACACACACACACCCACACACACACTTGTATGTCAAATGTTGGCTTCCCAGGGTGTTGGGAGCTGCCGTGGACCCATGAAAAGCAGAACCTAAGGAGAAGCCTTAGGTCAATGGAGATGTGCTCTTCGGGGAATTCTGGGGCCTCAGCATCTCTCCGCTAGCTCATGTTGTGGGCATCTTGCTCTGTTACATGCTCTCGCCAACGTCTTTTACCATCCTTGCCAGAGATCCACGGCATGGGGACAGATAGTCTTGGAGCGGAGGTTCTAGAACCATGAACTGAACAAATTAATCACTTTCCTTTTATATATTAATTTTCTGTGGTATTAATCACTTTCCTTTTATATATTAATTTTCTGTGGTATTTTTGAAGGAAATGACGCTGTGAATACATTGGTCTCCCTACAACTGAGAACTGGGTCTTCCACTTCTCCCGGGGAAATACCAATTTTGCATTTTCTCCATGCTGTCCCCTCCCCTGTGTCTAACCATGGTCTTCCATGTCATTAACTCTACATTAAATGTTTTGTTCTTCAAACTTCCCATCGCTATGTGTCCCTGTCTTGAAATCTAGCTATTTTCTTCAGATTTATTTTCCATTTGACGTTCACCTCTCTCTTGAAATGACTTTGTCTAAACATCTGGTGAAGCTATTTGTGGAATTTTTTAAATTTCCATTATTTTATTTATAAGGAAAGTTTTGACTGCTTATTTTGAAAACATGTTTGATCTGTCATGTATTCTCTTATATTTTTAAGCTTGATAACAGCACTGTTGATATTTCCAGATGATCTCATTGTTCCTTGCCAGTCTGATTCCACAGTGGAACCCTTGCTGACTGTGTCGACTTGAGGCTTTTTGCATATTTTGTGATTTTTTTTTATTTTAAATTAAAATGTTCTGCACAATTGTATATGTAGAATTTCTGGGAAATCCGGCATTAAGCACATTCCTTCAGATAGTGTCACTGTTGGCTGTTTGAGGCTTGTTGGTTGCCCCCTCCCCACATGGTGAGTGTGAATTCCCACACTAAAACGATCTGAGTTTGGTCTGTGGCTGGAGTTTGTCAAGGGATGCTTAGTTTCACACTGACTTGTTTTTCAGCATACCTAGAACTAAAGTGAAATCAAGTTTAATTTTTTTTTTTTTTGGCTTTTTCGAGACAGGGGTTCTCTGTGTAGTTTTGGTGCCTGTCCTGGATCTCACTCTGTAGCCCAGGCTGGCCTCGAACTCACAGAGATCTGCCTGGCTCTGCCTCCTCCCATGTGCTGGGATTAAAGGTGTGCGCCACCACCACTCGGCTCACGCTTACTTTTCTACTGTCTTTTCCCATTATTTTTGAAATCATTCACTTGCTGAAGATGGAACATCCTCCTTTATGTCAGCCTTTCTGGCTTGCTCTGCTTGGAATGGTTTTTGTACCAAAACCAAGTCTCAATGCTTTGTGCTTCCAAGTTTCTCTTATAATCTAGTTCAGTAGTTTACCTCCTGTGATGTCTCCTTTGCGAGAGTGAACAGCCTAGCGGCTTTACTCAGAGGAAATGTCAGTGAGATCCTTCTTCAGTTCGGCTTCTCCCTTCTCACACCTGCACACAGGAAGTCCTGCCATTTTGTTATGCCGCAGCGGAAGTGCAGCACTTACAGTCTAGTTATGTGATAATTGACTTTTCTCCTGACCCGGACTTTGTTAGAATCCCTGTGACTTACTCTTTTTAGCCGAGGCAAGAGTCTACTAGCTGCCCTTCTGGCTTTGTTCCCTGTTGCTATGATAAAACACCCACACTAAGAAATTTAGAGTACAAAGGGTGTATTTTTAGCTCACAGAGCCTTTAGTTACAGTCTCTTAGTGTGGGGAAGCCAAGATGGCCAGAGCCTGAAGCAGGTGGTCACATGCAGAGTCAAGAACAGAGAGAGTAAATGCATACATGCTGTGTCCCGCCCATTTTCTGCACCCTTACATATTCCTGAACGCAAACCAGTGTTCAGGGTTGCTCATAATAGAGGGGTCTTCCCACCTTAACTCACATAATCAGGAAAATTGCTTCAGACATGCCCATATACTGACCTGATCTGGACAATTTCTTACTCAAATTGTCTTCTCGGGTGACTCTGGACAAGGGCAAGTCAACAATTAAAACATCACAGTCGCATAATTGAAATTTCTCTCTGGAGTTTCTATCACATGAAAAAATAAAAACATAAGAAAAGCAACCCCTAAATGAAGTATTTTCGCCATGGGCTGATCTGATTTCTGCATGTGCCTCGGATCTCAAGGTTTGTGAGTCTTTCTCTGTCCATTTTCATCAGCCTTTGACTTCTTGATTATTTTGGGACATGCTCAACTCCTTCCTGACTCAGCACCTTTGAACAATCCATCACCTCTGCCTGGGAGTTTTCCTTCGCATCCTCTCAGTACTCAGTGTCCCCATGCGTTCCCTGTTGTCCTTACATCCTTTCCTCAGAGATGCCCTCTGACTTTCAAATTATTTAAATTAACAAACTTCCATTCCCTCGTATCTTATCTTGCCTTTTAAAACACAATATTATGTCTATGTCTTTGTTTATTGGCTGAATCCCATACTAGAACATAAGGGCCAGGAGGGCAAATATTTTATTTGTTCTTTTTTAAATCACTAACTCTATAGTTTTAAAATAAAATCCAACAAAATTTAGTCACCTCACAAGTATGTGTTGATATAATTAATAGTAATATAATAGCCATGAAATTTTGATAAACCTTCTCAGTTTTCAGTATAGTGACTTACTAATTAATAATATAGTATATTTAGATGAATGGCATTTCACGTGGGTACCTAATCAGGAAACTATTTGATTTGAAGAATTATAACTAATCTAGATTATATCTGGCTAAGTAAAACACTCTAATGCCAATATGGTAGACATACTATTTCAATGGCCTTAGGCCATGTGCTCAGTAATGTATTTACCAAATGAAGGCACTGAGGTTTAAAGCATTTAAACTAGGTAATTAGAGTGTGATGTGTGTACAAGCTGATGCTGCAGAAGTACATCTTACTCACTAGCCACTATACTTCCTATTCCAGTGGGCTTAGTTAATCTGTGTGCCACTGACCTTCAGAAGGCTTTTGAGGACAAGTAGATGAAGAAACTGTGATCAAGATTCTGGGAATTTGGATTAGAATTATTTTTATGCTATTTTAAGGATCTCTTGGATCATAGGTCTTGATTTCAGAAAGCCAACCTTATCCAGATTTCTAGTTTACTCAGGCTTTCAACTCAGTACAAACTCATACTTCTAGGTGATATGTTTGTTATTCAGCTATTGAGTCTGTGTGTAGTTATGAAATTGTGTAAGCATTTAGCATCTTCCTGTTTATGAAGACTCCTAGCCCTGATTTCTGGTCTCGAAGGGAGTTGGGTAGACATATTTTTTCCCCTGGCTTTTCTTTCTACCAAGAAATCCTGCCTCTTCTTCAGGGTCTCTGTTCTGGGAATCCTCTGGGGATTTCCCTTCTGTGTTCGCTTCTGCTGTCGCATGGTAGGTGTTTTCTTTCCCAGATACTTGCATCTCTGGGCCTCGAATACCTATAAATCCAAGGAGAGCAGTGCGCTGCCTCCCTATGGGCATGCCCATGCCTGAGGCTGCAGATGGTGTCGACTCAGGCAGGAGCGGGCCCTCGAGGGACTCTTCCCACACTCAGGCTAGGCTGTGCTCTCCAGGTTCCGTGATGAATTATCTGAAGAGAGAAATATCTACTTTTGTGTGATAGTGGTGTCTGGAGTACAGAAATCTCAGAAAGATGGGGGGATTTCAGCCTCCCATCAGGTTTAATTGTTTAATTGTTATTTCCTTTGCTCATTGTTTTATAGTTGTTGATAGGATCAATGGATCTGAGATGCACATGTGGCAAGGATGAGAAGGAGCAGAGGCGGGGTGGTGACTAGTAACTAAGTTTCTGCTACCAGCATATTTACAAGGTGGGAACTATATGGCAGATTTAAAATACTATACTATTTTCAAGAGGCTTGCCCCTCCAGCGACTGCTGTTGCTAGCTAGTCTCAAGTACCCATTCTTTGATCTTTTAAAACGATGTCATTGCCAGGTAGCTCCATTTTTTTTTTCTCACTAGGTGAACAGGTTCCTTCTGGGCCATCCTACAAGCTCTGATTTTATTGAGTAGCTAGAGCTATGGTTATTAATTTTATGTGGAACCGCCTAAGGATCAAAAACTGGACATTTGATAACTTTAAAACTCCTCAGCAAGGTCCAATTCTCTGCCATATTTCCTTCCCTCGTGCACTTCACATTTAAGCACAGTCCTGCATTAGTTAATTGGGGTTTCTCTCCTGAAGCACATGCCACTCACTCAGCTGTCCCAAACCTCCACTCTGACTTTTAATGGCCAGCCTTCTCTTTCCTCCATTCATAGCTTTCTTCTCTTATAATCTTTTTATTGTCTTATTTTCTTAATTTCCTGATTTGCATTTATGTATTTTCTAATTGCTTGTGGCTTCAGGGTTTGAAGGTTGAGTCTCTCCATCTCCGTTTTCCTTCTTTTCCCCTTTCCTTTAGTTAAGAGATGTCTGAACTCACTCACATGCCTTTTTCTTTTCATAATGTCATTAAGACCTCCCTTGGCAAGTTTACTTACCAAACTTTTCACATAGTTTTAAATTATTTGAATAAAAAATTAGAATGAATTTCTGGAATTAGTATTTCAACTTTTAGTTAAGACTAATGCAAAGCTTTATAAATCCTAATTAGTCCTCTCTGCATCCTGAATTGAAAGTAAGGACCTATGGTGACTGTGTTGTAACTAAAGCCTGGTAAATAGTATTCTACTTGTGGTCTAAACAATACTGGTCTCCACCCAGCAAGATTGTCACTGACCCCAGAGAAAAGAAGAGAAAACCTTTATAATCCCACACTTGGCTTGAACTTGAAGAAATATAAATATGTATGCTGTTCTTTATTCTTCCTTTTGTACCACACAGTTCAACAGTAAAGCTTCATGCCTTGAATTACTGTATACTAGAGGAAACCAAGTAGAATCTGAAAAAGTAGAGAGATGGACATTAGTCAGTTTTGTTAGTAGAGGCAGCATTTTAAGGCAATTGTAGAAGTGGGGTGGGGTGTGTGTGTGTGTGTGTGTGTGTGTGTGTGTGTGTGTGTGTGTATAAGACTTAAGCTAAATTTTTATTTTTAAAAAATGTACATTTATTTATCTGAGTAAAGGGGTGTATGTGCGTGGAATTGTATGCCACAGAGTGTGTGTGGATGTAACCTGTAGGAGTCAGTTGTCGACTTCCAGCATGTGGGTTCCAGGCAGAGGACTCTTCAGTCTTCAGTCTTGGCAGTAAGTGCCTTTATGAAATGAGCAATCTCATCAAGCTACTTTCGGTTAATTTTTTCCATCATGGATCGAACTTCTATAGGACTGAAATTCTTTTTTTGTATAATTTGGTATCTGTATATTTGATGTTGTATAAAGTGATTTGGAATTTTGTTCCCAATAGGTGTTCCTTCTGTCTATGACAGGATAGATTATTCTGCTAGGCTTCTTGAGGTGTTTTTCTATTATAATTACTGTCATATTATCGTGTGGCTTGATGGGTTTCACTGTGACACATCCATACATGCATGTACCATGACTTGTTAGCTTCCATGCTCCTTAACATTCTCCTTGCCCTTGACCCACCCCCAGTCTCCTTTTCTCTTTCTTCCTTTCTT
>CABHPQ010166338.1:0-20947 GCA_902168405.1 Peromyscus aztecus
CTGAGGGATTTCTACAGTTATCACCGATAATTTGGTCATAGCAAACTTAAAACTAAAGCCATTGTCACCAAAAGGAATGGGGCTAGTGACATCTAACTCCCTCCTCTTGGAAAAGTCTACAAAGTTTTAGTAATCAAAACATTAAAATGCTGATATAAATGTAAACAGATAGACCAATAGGACAGAGCTTAGAAACAAATTCACACATTTGTAGTCAATTGACTTTTGACAAAAGTGCCAAAAATATACAGTAGGAGAAAGGACAATCTCTTCAACGAATGGTTTTGAGAAAACTAGATGTCCTAGACAGGTGTGGTACACACACCTATGATTCCAACACTTGGAGCTCTAAACAGAAAGCTCAGGAGTTCAATGGTGTGTGTCACATTGGAGACAGCCTGGAATACTGCAGGTGGCACAGAGGACCTTGTGCTCATAGACAAGCTCTAGGGGAACCAGAAATTCTAAACAGGGTTGTCTTTTCAAAGGGAGAGATACATAACAAGGACTCAAATCCACTGTTGGAGTCCCAAGTTTGTATTCTATACATCACATGCTAAACTTCTCTTTTTCTTGCTCTAAGTTATGCTTATCCAAAAAACTTTATTTTATCCTTATTCATGTAACAATTTTCTCCTAAAACAAGCTTTCTGAATATGATTTCTCTTCTAAAAATAAAATTACATGCTAACATTTTCCATAATTCTTGTGAGAAATACATACAAAATACTAAGGAACTTATATCAGACACACATATACACACATGTAGAGAAGTAGCTGTGATTTTAAAATGTACCTGTAATCACAGAAAGTATGAATCATAAAATCTTACTTTCTTACTTGATTTTCTTTAACACACACACACACACACACACACACACACACACACACACTGATTATGTGATTAAACTGTTTAACTCATGGGAAAATTTGACCCACAAGAAATCAAACTCATGTCCTTGGCCTCATTTGAACAGTTTCACTAATCATCATTATCCAAATTTTCTTTTTAAAATTCCAATGGCAATTATTATCTGCAGAATTCTTTGGTAATTAATCATGCACTGCTTTGTGGTAAACCAATTGTTCCCTTGAGCTGTCATCTAACTGTTTTCTTATTTGCTTTGTGCTGCAGTACATTTTTTATATTATCACAAAATTGTCTTTGCAAAGTGCAGATACTACAATTACATTGGTGAGTTCTTACAATGAAAGGCATATTTCCAAAACAGCCAGTGGCTTGCTGCCCCTCTGTCCACTGGCTGGGTGCCTTTCACAGACTACCACGTTGTTCCTTGCACTGCACAATCTCCATGGCCTTCCTCCTTCTCATCCTGTGGTAGATACAGTAGAGACCATCTAAAGATCCACATGAGTCCCTGTTGCTGAAGTTTTCCTGCCTGGCCCACGGTCAGGACAAATCTCTCTCACCTGCCAGTCCCACAGCCGCTCAGACCCAACCAAGTAAACATAGAGACTTACATTGCTTACAAACTGTATGGCCGTGGCAGGCTTCTTGCTAACTGTCCTTATATCTTATATCAATCCATTTCTATAAATCTATACCTTGCCACATGGCTCGTGGCTTACCGGCATCTTTACAAGCTGCTTGTCATGGTGGTGGCTGGCAGAGCCTCCCTCTGCCTTCCTGTTCTTTTTATTCTCTCTGTTAGTCCTGCCTACACTTCCTGCCTAGCCACAGGCCAATCAGTGTTTTATTAGCAACACATTTGCCATACAGAACGTCCCACAGCACTTCCCCCATTTTTTTTTCAAAAAGGAAGGTTTTAACCTTAACAAAGTAAATTACATATAATTTGGGAATTTGGGCGTAGCTTCTCTTACTACTTCCTGCTGGAGGGGGGCGCTGTATCTTATGGGGACACAAAGAAAATTTTAGGATCATGGAGTAGTCCATGAGGGTGTATCGTCTGAGCCAGTTGCCTTGAAACGGTTCTGGATGTTGGATCATCTGAGCCATGGTGTCATCGGAGACCTTTCAGGTGGTCTTGGCTGGTCAAACCTGATGTATCTTAATCTGGAACAAACCCATAGCCTCTGGCTTTCTGTGGAAACAAAATCAGAGCCTCCTTTCCAAAGTAACATATCCTTACATCCGAATTTTGAAGTCAAGGTATCTTTAAAATATACATATTGGTTTAACTCAGCTTCCTTTACAATCAAATATCTCTCTGCAGTTAAGAATCCCAAAGACGACACAATGCAGATTGTCTGTGTGATATCCATTTTTACGTGGCTTATATTTTATACTACCTTTACTGTCTCTTTAAAGATTTCATTTTTTAAAACTATCTATTTCTTTATATAACTGTATATATTCCTTTTTATCTCTCTTTGAAGTCTACGTACATTTTTACACACATTTTAAAGCATTTAAAGGTCTTATTGTGAACCTGTTACTTTAAACTGCAGCATTCTAAGACTGAAAAGGTGCTGCGGCTGCCAGCTCCGCCCATCTCAGCTTCCCAACATGGCAGTGATATGTTTACCGTCAGCTCTGGGAGCCTTCGTGGGTCTATGCTTCTATCAAAGCAGCGTATAGCCCAGAAACCTCTTTTTTTTGTTTTGTACCACCACGCAGCTTAATGTGCCACTTGCAGAGGCCTCATTCCCGCCATACTGCAGGTCGAGCGCACATGCCAGGAACCCACAAGTAGCTCAAACCAGCAAGCTGCCGCTCATTTGAGAGAGATAATTAGGAAGATGTTTTAGCTCCGTTTTAGAATCTTCTTTTTACTCTGTCTCAGGTTTTAAGTGGAAATTCCTGCCCCACGTTCTGGCGCCAAGTCCCCACTCCTGCACTATTATCTTATATGGCAAAAAGGGCTTGACGAATCAAAGGTCTTTAGACACAGAAATTATTCTAGATTATGAAGATGAACCCACAAAAGAAAGATGAGAATTTTTACCAAGAAAAGAGGAGAGAAAGCAGGAGAAAGTCAGTGTGATGGCTACTGTTATCAAATTGATAGAATCTAGAATCATTGGGGAGATCAGGCCTCTGGGTTTGTCTGATGGGGTTTATCTTAATTTGCATTAATTGAGGGGGGAAGAAGCCACTGCGAACAGCAGCACACATTTCCCTGGCTGTTTGTGGGATGTGTGTGTGTGTGTGTGTGTGTGTGTGTGTGTGTGTGTGTGCCCACGCATGCGCACATGCACATGTTGGTACACCCACATGCATGTGTGTTGAGATGGGATCTCACTATGTAAACCAAACTGGCCTTGAACTTATAGCAATCTTCCCATCTAAGCTTCCAAATTTGGGCATTGCAGGGGCCAATCACCATGTCCAGATAGAGCCTTCAGGAAAGTATTTAGGTAATGGAGTCAAATGCCATCTCACAGGAGAAAGTGAGTCTCACTTTTGAGAACTGTATTAGTTACTTCAAAAGCATGAAGTTTGAAAGTGACTCTAACCTTTTCTGCTTTTTCTTGGCAGAGAGACTCTCTCACCATTTGAATTCTGTTCTACTTTCTATCCACCTTCAATCATAAGACCCTCACTAGTAAGTAAATAAATGCTATCAACATACTCCTTGAATTCTAAAACCATGAGCCAAAGTTAATATCTTTCCTCTATAAAATTTTCCAGTTTCAATCATTTGGTTACAGCTATAAAAAGCAAACTAAGACAATAGAATATTATTTCTGAAGTTAGACTACAGAAGATATTTGCAGGCCTGCCTTGCCTTCCTGGGTCACTTTTATCAAAAAAAGCAGCTTCTGTGTCATAAGACATTAACCTTTTTAGGAGGTTCATGGGGTAAAGATTATCCTGCTACAGATCATGTGAATAATTCATCTTGGAGTGGAAGCCTCTAACCCAACCTCACCTTTAGAAGACTACAGGCCCACTGCCATTTTGGCTATACCCTCACAAGACACTGATGAGCAAGCACACAACAAAGACTCTTCTGAACTTTCAATGTCAGACACCGTATGAGATGATAGATGTTCATCATTCTTCTAACCTGTAATTTCTTGCACAATACGAAATGGCTAATATAATAAGCATTACTTCTACTCACATTTCATTGATAGAATTCAGTTGTTTGATATATTAATCCATTCTCTGTTATAGTGAAATACTTCAGTTAGGGATAACTTTATTTAAAAAGAGGATTTAATTAATCTATAGTTCTGGAGACTCAAAAGCACAGATGGCACAATGACTGTTGTGTGACATATTTTCCTGGGGAGACACAATGCACACATCCACTTACCCAAGAAAGGGAGAAGCCTGCAACAGACTAAGGTAACAATTACACCAATGTCTAATTAATGAGCCAATGAGCTTTTAATTGGGGTTACTAATAGAAGTATAGTGAGAGGTCACTTAGAAGAAGAGCAGGGATGACTTAAAAGCAGCTTCATCACCAGACAGCCCATCCCCACAAGGGTAACAACTCTCAAATGCCTGAAACTCTGGAGCTTGCTGTGCAATTTTCAGGTAGCTTGACAGTTGAATATCTCTTGGTTTCTGCATTGTTCCAGGTCAGAGTTTCCACTCCAAGCAATTGTGTACTACTTTTTATATTCCTGGTGGGTGCCCTCAAGAATCTTTCAAGTTTCTATTCTCTGGGACGTGAGACCTTTTATTTACTTCCTGAGGCTCATGAGCCTCTCCTTCCTTTATGAAGCCAATGCCTCAACTTGGGGGGATGTTGCAATCTGGAGGAAAATGCCATATAACAGTGACCAATAGTGGTGACAGCCTGGTGGTGGTGTGACCACACAGTGCTCACAGTGGAGTAAGCACAGGCCTCATGATAATGTATCACAGGAGTGTGCACATTCACAGGAGAGAAAACATATTACCAAATAGGCGGACAAAGAAAGAGAAAAGAGCCAGGTTTCTTTTTTTCATACTGACCACCAAACCAACCAACAGGACCCATGTGAAAGCTACCATAATTTCTCCCATGTATAGCACCTTCCATGAGTGAAGTACCTTCCACTACGCTCTATCACTTACCTGCCCACATTGTCTACTAAGAGCACTACATTAGGGACTAAGATTCCAAAACAAAACCTCTCAGGAAATAAACCACATTGAAACAATAGCAACCAAACAAGACCAAGAGAGGCTGAAAATAAGTTGGCCACACCCGGTTGCCACCTCTTTGCATAGCTCCAGGGATTGCCCTAATCGGGGCAGCAAGAGAATGAAGAAAGGACAAACATAGGAACACACAGAAAAGCTGGGGTTGGGTAGACTAAGCTCTCTGATGGAGGGGCTGTACCACCCTGGAAGCTCAGTATCTTTATTGTATACAGTTGAACAGGGAGATGTGATTATTAAATATAGCTGAAACAAGGAGGCAGGTTTAGCTAATTGTAGTAGTCTTTGTAGGGGAACATTTTTCAGACCATAAATATCCGGGGGAGAAAGCTATAGTGGACATTCTCTGCACATACTGTCAATATTCACACTCGGACCACAGGGAAGGCTCTGGCATTTCCCTGAGTGTAGACAGAAGTCTTTGTCATTTTCCAGTGGTCTAGCACATTGGACTCCTTGATATGGGCACATCCATATCTTCACACCCAGTGAAGAGCAGATAACAGAATTTCGTGGATAGTTGCCATTCTCCATGGAACACACTCTAACTTCTGGACATCATCTAACTTGTGCTTCAGTTTGTACAACTGGATTTTAGAGAAAAAAGCAAATTTGAGTGAAAATTAGCCATCATTACCATTTCTGAATGGGTTTAATGCTAATACTTGAGCTAAACAAGTGACAAGAGGCAGAATTAAACCCTATCTGTAGGATGTCCAAGATGGATACAAATCGATGGAGTGGGCAAATTTCAGAAGACAGGTATAGAGGGGGGACTGAATAGATAATTCCAGAGATGTAGATAATGTTTCCCTGTTGTTGTTTGTTTTACTCTTTTGGGGGAGGGGCTGCCACCCAGATCCCAAAGAAATCATACACAGAGGCTTTTTCTTAGTTATAAATGCCCGGCCTTAGCTGGCTTGTTTCTTGCCAGCTGTTCTTAAATTATTCCGTCCATCGTTTGCCTTTGGGCTTGTATCTTTTTCTGTTTCTGTGTACCTTTCATTACTTCTTACTCTGTGTCTGGCTGTATAGCTGGGTGGCTGGCCCCTGATGTCCTCCTCCTTCCTCTCTCATTCCTTGATATTTTCTCCTCCCAAATTTCTCCTTCTATTTATTCTCTCTGCCTGACAGCCCCACCTATCCTTTCTCTGGCCTCACTATTGGCTGTTCACCTCTTTATTAGACCATCAGGTGTTTTAGACAGGCACAGTAACACAGCTTCACAGAGTTAAACATATGTAACATAAACAAAAGTAACACACCTTAAAGTAATATTCTATAACATTTCCCAATAAATATCTGTAGAATGGATGGAGACTTAAATTGGACTTCCCAGAAAAGATGATCCATAACATAAAACTATTAATGAACATGAAGTAGATTCATATGCCATGACATAAAAAGAAGTCTGAGATGTCACTGAGCAGTTTATGTGTGTGTATGTTCCTTGTCTTATGTTGGAAAGACATCCCAGTAAGTTAATTCATTGTGTTAAAAATATCAATAAGATGAATATACCAGTGTTAGTCAGTTTTCTAGCATCACAACAAAATGCCTGAGATAATTTTGGCTCAAAGTTTAGGAAATCTCAATCCATGATCAATTGGTCCTATTGTGGGGCTTATGACAAGACAGCAAATCATGGTGAAAATATTGTAACAGAGAAACACCTCATAGCAGTTTTAAAGGGAAGACATTTGGGAAATAGAAGGGGTCAGCCTCCCACAATCACGTTCAGAGGCCCCTAGTGATTTAAGTGCTGTCCAATAGACCCCACTGTTCAAATGTTCTACTTCCTAATAACTCTACCCTGGAGACCAAGCCTATAACTCCTGGGCCATTGTGTACACTTAAAATCTACATTTTAGCAACATCTACAGGACATCATGGCTTGGCAGTCATAAAATGCTGGCAAGAAACATGCCAAGATAAGGCCAGGTACTTATATTTAAGAATAAGCCTCTATGTTTGATTTATTGGGCAGCTGGGTGGCAGGCTCCCCAAAAGAGCCCAAACAAACAACAACATTTTGTTGGTCCAATGTGGCGACTGAATTTCCATAGTACCTGAGAAAGTTAAAAACAAAAACAAAAACAAAACAAAAAAAAAAGGATGCAGCTACTTTAAGAGTACACTGAAACATATGAGTGATTTACTCTTGTGATTCCGTGACCCACTAAAAACTGCAACTCATTACCTCAGCCCACCCAGCATCAGGACACAATATTTTACTATGTGGCTAGACTAAGAAAAGACTAATATTCAAATTTTAAGTATGATGTCCGCTGCATCCATAGGGTTTTCTTACAATTGTAAAGTGAAAGCTATTAATTCCAATCACTTTGAGTTAGGAAACGTCTGTATTACTAATTAATAAATAAAACCTCAGCTTTTAAAAAAGCAGATAAAATATTCTGATCTCTATTTTATACATTCTAAAATACTTAAGTTGTTTACAATAAACAGCCATTGTTTTTACAGTGATACAGTGTAATAAAAAGTAAGAAGATAAACATATTATCTGGAGAGAAAAAAAAAATCTCCAAAATGCTTCACAAATCTATTCCCCAGTACACACAATTTCTCAGCTTGGGCTTTTGTCATTCTTTAGACCAGCATTCTGCAAAGTTCCAGTTATGAACAAGAGCATAAAAACTGTGTATATTTCTTCTGCGTCTACTCATTTCTGCAGCTGTAGCTGGAAGCAGCCATACATGTTGCCTAAGTGAATGCATATGATGGTACTCCATGCAAACTGTGTTTACTGGGATGGGTAGTGGTCCAGTTTGGACTATTTATTGTTTGATGTCTCAGACTACTGAAGCTCCTAAATTAGCTCTCTGCCTCTAATCTGTTTCCCTTCTCTCTCAATGCCATACATTCATCCTACAAACATAATTAGTTTTGTATCCTGTTTCTACTTAAGACTTATTGGTCTGAAAAATTCTAAGATTTCTGGAAATCTCCAGACTACTTTTTAAGACTGTTAATAGCCTTGACCATATATATAAACACAGCTTAATGTTCTCTTTTTACTGCCACCACAGTCTCTGTGCATGAAATTTAAAAATGTTATTTATTATTATTCTGCCTTTGTGTGTGTGTGTGTTTGTGATGCCCATGTGGATGTAAAGATGCATGTGTGTAAAGATGAATAGTTGTGTGTGAAGGCACATATGCATGTGTGTATGTGTACGAAGACACAGTCATTTATGTGTGTGTGTTTGTGTGTGTTTGTGAAGATGCATACATTTGTTTGAAGACACAAGTGCACGTGTGTGTGTGTGTGTGTGTGTGTGTGTGTGTGTATGTATGTGTGTATGAAATGAAGATACACTTATGAGTTGTAGAATATCATTTAAGATGTGTTACTTTTGTTTATGTTGCATTTGTCTAACTCTGTGAAGCTGTGTTATTGTGCCTGTCTAAAATACCTGATGGACTAACAAAGAACTGAACGGCCAATAGTGATGCAGGAGAGAGGATAGGCGGGGCTGGCAGGCAGAGAGAATATATAGGAGAAATCTGGGAGGAAGGAGGAAGCAACCAGAGAAGGAGGACTCTGGGACCAGCCACTCAGCTACAGCCAGTCACAGAGTAAGAGTGAAAGTAAGATGACAGAAGTAAGAAAAGGAAAAGGCCCAGGGGCAAAAGATAGATGGATAATTTAAGTTAAGAAAAGCTGGCAAGAAACATGCCAAGACAAGGCCAGGCACTTATACTTAAGAATAAGCCTCTATGTTTGATTTATTGGGCAACTGGGTGGCAGGGTCCCCAAAAGAGCCAAAACAAACAACAACATTTTGGTAGTCCAATGTGGTGATTGAATTTCCATAGTACCTGAGAAAGTTTAAAAAAAAAAAAAAAAAAAAAGATGCAGCTCCTTTAAGAGTTTCAACCTGACAGTTTTTGCCAGACAGTGAAGCCTTGAGCAACTAGCACATTAAGTAGGAACAAAAAACTAAGTAAAACTGTCTGTCACAGTGCAAGCATCAGTATTCTAGAGCTCTGGGAAAGTTGAATGCACTTCCTGGTCAGACAAACTGCCAACTGCCCTTGAGTTTCATGCTTGGATTTCAATACCCGAGAAGTGGGCGGAGCCAGCTGAGATCCACACATGAGGGTCCAGGTGGAGATTAGCAGTTTAAAAATTTGCTCATACAGTTAAAAAAGGCAGAAGATACAACACAATAAAAGAGGTCTAGGTGGAAAAACCTCTAAATAGGTTATAGTGTGTTTAACAATGTGTGTAGGCTTAAGAAAAGAAAAAAGGTACAGTCATAGAAAAAATGAATAGTTTATAAAATAAAGTATTTAAAGAGAAAGTAAAAGAAAAAAGCCACATAGAGATGGGAAATACACAGGAAGACTGAATCCTGTATAGTATTGTGTTGATTTTGAATTTTTTGAGTGTTGAAAAGCACAGGACAGCTGCAAAGAGACCTGGAATTGAAAGAGGGATTGTTGAGATACTTTAGAAATGCCTTAACTTTTAAAAAGTCAAAAAATATATTTGTCAAATGGAAATCCAAAATGCTTTGGAGTTTTGTTCCCACAGGAAATGAGAAGCTGTGGATTCCTTCAGGGTTAATATGGATCAGGTTTGATCAGGCAAAACCTCCTGAATCTTGACAGTAGCAAAGGTTACTGCTGGTCTTCCCAAGACTTGCCCATTATCTCAAACTTTCTTTCTGGGAACCTAAATATACTTCACAGATAACAGGAAGGAGTATGGAGAAAACTACACCCACATTCCCAAGAGATGGGGGATATGGGTGGTTTTTGATTATTTGGTGGGTCATGGATGCTTGTTATATTTAGGGGAATATAGTATATTGATAAAAATTTAAAGTTATTTTTGTTACACTGTATATATGTTTCTACTCTTATTTAAGGTATTGTACCTATGCAGTTCATTTAAAAATGTGAGGTAAACACTGGTCATTAATATCAATGGACTCAATTTGCTGATAAAAAAGACACAGGCTAACAGAATGGATACAAAATCAGGGGCTGACCTTCTACTGCATACAAGAAACACACCTCAACTTCAAAGACAGACATTACCTCAAGGTAAAACATTGGGAAAAAACTTTCCAATTAAAAGGACCTAAGAAGCAAGCTGGTGTAGCTATCCTAACAGCTAACAAAATAGACTTCAAACTAAAATTAATCAAAAGAGATGTAAAAGGCCATTTCATGTTCATCACAGGAAAAGTACACAGAGATAAAGTCTCCATTCTCAACATTTATACCCCAAATACAAGGGCACTTACATATGCAAAAGAAACATAAATCACACATCAAACCCTACACACTAATAGTGGGAGACTTCAATACCCCACTCTCACCAGTGGACAGGTCTGCCAGGCAGAAACCTAACAAAGAAATAAGAGAACTAACAGATGTTATGACTCAAATAGGCTTAACAGACATCTGTAGAACATTCCACCTAACATAAAAAAATACCTTCTCAGCACCTCAAAGAACCTTCTCTAAAACTGGCCACACACTTGATCACAAAGCAAATTTCAACAGATACAAAAAAAAAATTGGAATAAACATCTGTATCTTATCAGATCACCATGACCTAAAGTTAGAATTTCAACAACAACACAAATTTCAGAAAACCTATAAATTCATAGAAACTGAACAATGATCAATTGAATAACCACTGGGTCAAGGAAGAAATAAAGAAAGAAATTAAAGACTTTCTAGGATTCAATGAAAATGAATGTACAACATACCCAAACTAATGGACACTATGAAAGCAGTCCTAAGATGAAAATTCATAAAACTAAATGCCTATATAAAGAATTTGGCGAAATCTCACACTAGGAATTTACCAGAACATATGAAACCTCTAGAACAAAATGAAGCAAATTCACCCAGGAGCAGTAGATGACAGGAAATAATCAAATTGAGGGCTGAAATCAATAAAATAGAAACAAAGAGAACAATGCAAAAAAAAATGAAACAAGGAATTGGTTCTTTGAGAAAATCAACAAGATAGACAAACCCCTATCCAAACTAACCAAAAGGCAGAGAGAGAATATCCAAATTTAAAAAACCCCGAAATGAAAGGGGGTATAACAACAGACACGGAGGAAATCCAGAGAACCATCAGGTCATACATCAAAAACCTGTACTTCACAAAATTGGAAAATTTAAAAGAAATAAACAGTTTTGTAGATAGGTACCAAATACCAAAATTAAATCAAGACCAAATAAACAACTTAAATAGACCCATAAGGAAATAGAAGCAGTCATTAAAAGTCTCCCAACCAAAAAGCCCAGGGCCAGATGGTTTCAGTGCAGAATTCTATCAGAATTTCAAAGAAGAGCCAATACCAATACTACTCAAATTGTTCCAAACAATAGAATCAGAAGGGCCATTGCCAAACTCCTTTCATGAGGTAAAGTTACCCTGATACTCAAACTACACAAAGATGCAACAAATAAAGAGAATTACAAACCAAATCAATCATGAACATTGATGCAAAAAATACTCAATAAAATACTGGCAAACCAAATCCAAGAACACATAAAGAAAAAAAACTGTGATCAAGTAGGCTTTCATCCTAGAGATGCAGAAATGGTTCAACATATGAAAATCTGTCAATGTAATCCATCATATAAACAAACTCAAAGAAAAAAAAAACACCTGATCATCTCATTAGATGCTGAAAAAAACCTTTGACAAAATCCAACCCCTTCATGATAAAGATCTCGGAGAGATTAGGAATACAAGGGACATAACTAAACATAATAAAGGCAATTTACAGCAAACCAACAGCCAACATCAAATTAAATGGAGAGAAACTCAAAGTGATTCCACTAAAATCAGAAACAAGACAAGGTTGTCCACTCTCTACATACCTATTAAATATAGTACTTGAAGTTCTAGCTAGAGCAATAAAACAACAAAAGAAGAACAAGGTGATACAAATTGGAAAGGAAGAAGTCAAACTTTCCCTATTTGCAGATGATATGACAGTATACATAAGTCACCCCAAGAATTCTACTAGGGAACTCCTATAACTGATAAACACCTTCAGTAACATGACAGGATACAAGATTAACTCAAAAAAAATCAGTAGCCTTCCTATATACAAATTATAAATGGGCTGGGAAAGAAATCAGAGAATCATCATCCTTTATAATAGCCACAAATAATATAAAATATCTTGAGGTAACTTTAACAAAGCAAGTGAAAGACCTGTATGACAAGAACTTTAAGTCTTTGAAGAAAAAAAAAATTGAAGACTATATCAGAAAATGGAAAGATCTCCCAGCTCATGGATAGGTAGGATTAACATAGTAAAAATGGCAATCTTACCAAAAGCAATTTGCAGATTCAATGCTATCCCCATCAAAATCCCAACACAATTCTTCACAGACCTCAAAAGAATCATACTCAACTTTATATGGAAAAACAAAAAACTTAAGATAGCTAAAACAATCCTCTACAATATAGGAACTTTCAGAGGCATCACCATCCATGACTTCAAGCTCTACTCTAGAGCTATAGTCATAAAAAAAAGCTTGGTATTGGCATAAAACCAGACACATGGATCAACCAAATCGAACTGAAGACCCTGACATTAACCCACACACCGATGAACACCTGAGTTTTGACAAAGAAGCAAAAACTGTACAATGGAAAAAAGGAGGCATCTTCAACAAATGGTGCTGACATAACTGGATGTCAACATGTAGAAGATTATAAATAGATCCATATTTATCACCACACACAAAACTCAAGTCCAAGTGCATCAAAGACCTCAACATAAATCCAGGTACATTGAACCTGATAGAAGAGAAAGTGGGAGGTAGCCTTGAACACATTGGCACAGGAGACCACTTCCTATATATAACACCAGCAGCACAGACACTGAGAGCAACAATCAATAAGTGGGACCTCCTGAAACTGAGAAGCTTCTGTAAGACAAAGGATACCATAAATAAGATAAAACAACTGCCCACAGAGTGAAAAAAGATCTTCACCAACCCCACATCTGACAGAGGATTAATCTCCAAAATATATAAAGAACTCAAGAAACTAAGCATCAAAATGTCAAATAATCCAATTTAAAATGGGGTACATATCTAAACAGAGATTTCTCAACAGAAGAAGCTCAAATGGATGAAAGACATTTAAGGAATTGCTTGACATCCTTAGTCATCAGGGAAATGCAAATCAAAATGACTCTGATATACCATCTCACACCTGTCAGAATGGCTAAGATCAAAAACACTAACTACAGCCTATGTTGGAGAGGATGTGGAATAAAGGGAACACTCCTCCACTGCTGGTGGGAGTGCAAACTTGTACAGCCATTTTGGAAATCAGTATGGTGACTTCTCAGAAAATTGGGCATCAATCTACCTCAAGAACTAGTAATACCATTCTTGGGCATATACCCAAAGTATAATCAAGCATACCAAAAGGACACTTGCTCCACTATGTTCATAACAGCATTATTCATAATAGCCAGAACCTGTGAACAACCTAGCTGCCCCTCAATGGAAGAATGGATAAAGAAAATGTGGTACATTTACATAATGGCATTATTCAGCTGTAATGATATCATGAAATTTGCAGGTAAATGGATGGAACTAGAAAAAAAACATCCTGAGTGAGGTAACCCAGACCCAGAAAGATAAACATGGTATGTACTCACTCATAAGTATACAGTAGATGTAAAGCAAAGGATAACCAGACCACAATCCACAGCTCCAGAGAAGCTAGGTAACAAGGAGGACCCAACAGGGATGCATAGATCTCCCTGGGAAGGGGAAAGAGATGAGATCTAGATCTTCTGGATAAACAGGGAGGGGGCATAAAGTGGAGGGAATAGGGGATGAGAACTTGAGGAAATGGGATGGTTGAGTTGGAGAAGGGATGGAGTGGGAGAGCAATGAAAGAGATATCTCAATAGAAGGACCCATTACAGGGCTAGGGAGAAACCTGATGCCAGGGAAATTCCTAGGAATCCACAAGGATGACCCCACCTAAGACCCATAACAATAGTGGAGAGGGTGCCTGAAGTGGCCGTCCCCTGTAATCAGATTAGTGAATACCCTATCATCATAGAACCTTCATCCAGTAATTGATGGAAGCAAATACAGAGACCCACATCCAAGCACCAGGCCAAGCTATGGGAGTCCAGTCAAGGACAGGGAAGAGGAATTATATGAGCAAGGGGGTCATGATCATAATGGGAAACCCACAGATTCAGATGACCTGAATTTGTGGGAGCACACGGACACTCAACCAACAGCTGGGGAGCTTGCATGGGACTGAACTAGGACCTCTGCATGTGGGTGACAATTTTGTTGTCTGGTCTGTTTATAGTACCCCTGGAAGTGGGACCAAGATCTATCCCTGATACATGAGCTGGCTTTTTGAAGCCCATTCCATATGGTGGGATGCCTTGCTCAGCATTTATGTGAGGAGGGGATTGGTCCTGCCTCAAATGAATGTGTCAAGCATTGTTAACTCCCCATGGGAGGCCTTACTCCTTCTTAGGAGTGGATGGTGGTGGTTCTGTGTTATAGGGGTGGGTTGGGAGAGGTGAGGGAAGTGGGAGGAGAGGAGGGAGGGGGAACTGTGATTGGTATGTAAAATTAATTAAAAAATTAAAAGATTTTGACATAAACCAATAAAATGTAAGGCAAAATTCTAGTTTTGAAAGCTATTATTATAAACTATTTAAGATAATCAAGAAACATAGGTTAGTAGCTAGTCATTTTTAACAATCAAAATTGTAGATACATTAGTTATGCTTTCCAGATCATTTAGAGATATATTTTAAACAGACAGATGGCCTTCAAACCTTTCAAAGACCTATAGAACATGGCATTTAAAATGTTTTGCTAATTTAGTGGTTTTCATGACAATGAGACACATCTGCTCCTGGCAGCACCAATTTACTTCAAAGATGATGGGCACTCCTTATGAAGTTTGTTTTCATTGTGGCAAGGTTAGCCACTGAGCAATGAAGTTGCTTTTGCCTTGATTGCTTGAGTGTATGCTATGCAAACTGGACATGCAGGACCCACAGGAAAATGACCACTGAACTTTGTCAAAACAAGACAGAATGGTCCTTCAGGGTTCCTGCTTCACAGAGGAAACTGCCAGACATTCTGCAGGACACAGAGGAAAGTGGCTGGTGAACTTTGCCAAAACAAGGCAGAATAGTTCAAAGTTCTTGCTTCATAGAAAAGTCTGCCAGATATTCTAGGCCGTAGACTGAAGATGGCTGCCCCAGCATTGCAGAGGAACTTTGGATGACTCTCCAGGCAACCAAATGTCTGTGTTGTTAGATAATATTACATTCTTCTAGGTCTTTGATGGAGTTGAAGTTTTCCTTAGTTATGATAGAAAGTAAAGTATGTATATAACTTTCTATTCACTAAAATGGATGGAATGCTTTCTCTGACATTGCTAAATGTAAATGAACTGAATATTGTAAATTAATTTTTACTTAATTAATGAAGGATTTATTAAGGCAACTCCATGTAGTTAAAAGGGAGGTTTATTTTGGGGTATCTTACAGCAAGTAAAGGGATTGGTTACAGGACCTGGGAGAGGTGAAGTGCAGTCCAGTGTTGTTCTCTAAAGAACTCTGCTTGATCAACCATCCAGCATCCAGGATCACCAGGAACCAAGAGGGCCAGCACATCTGGATCATGGGTCTTAAGGGCTCCCATCTTGACCCTGCCTCAGGGTAGCTGGAACAGCTACCCACTACATCTCCCCCTTTTGTCTAAATAAGAAAGTTCTAACCTAATACAAAACTATATACAATAGGAATGATTATCAAATATTGTCCAGGAGGAATAAGGGATAATGACCTAGATAAGATGGAACTACAACCAGCACAAACAATATCAAACAAGACACATACTAAAATCCAGAGAAGTCTGGAGCATAGGTAAATGGCACATTACAAAGATCATTCCAAAAGGTGTCCTATCCTAAAGAACCTAAATCTAATACTTAATATGTTCTAGATAAGATACAAGAAGATTGTAACTATAACTGTTAGTCTTCAATCCCATCAAAGACCTGAGAAGGAATATAATAATACCTGAGAAATGGGAGAAGGATGCAAGCAACTTTTGGGAGTCTTGTGAGAGTAGACAGAGATAGCTGACAGTCTGGACAGTCACCTAAAGTTTCTCAGCATCGCTGGTACATTCAAATTGGCTACAGGCCTAGAGTATCTGTCAGACCATTTTACTACCAGCAGTCAAGGGAAGGGCAGTTCTTTGCCCAGTAGTCCATTTTGTGCCAAGATGAAGACAAATTTCCAAATGGAAATGTCTCAGAAGCCCAACATTCTCTCAGGATCAGATTGGTGTTGCCAGGAGCAATCATGTCTCATGTCAACAGAATTTCAAGTTATCAAAACATTTGAATGCCGTATTCTCCAGGTCTATGAAGTGTTTGAAGATCATCTATCCATTTCTGCCAGATACTCTAGGCCATAGGCTGAAGATGGATGCCCCAACATTACAGAGGAACTTTGGGTGAGTCCAGGCAGTCAAATGTCTGTGTTGTTAGATAATATTACATCCTTCTGGGTCTTTAATAGAGTTGAAGTTTTTCTTAGTTATGATAGAAAGTAAAGTTATATATAACTTTGGATTCACAAAGATGGATGGATGGTGGAGTGCATTCTCTGAAGCTACTAAATGTAAATGGACTGAATATTGTAAATGTAATTCTTACTTGATAACTGTTTTTGTTGTATGTAGTTATACTATGTTAGAGTCAAAACCTTTCTTTTTAAACAAAAAGGGGGAAATGTTGTAGAATATTATTTTAAGGTGTGTTGCTTTTGTTTATGTTGCATTTGTTTAACTCTGTGAAGCTGTGTTATTGTGCCTGTCTAAAATACCTGATGGGCTAATTAAGAACTTAACAGCCAATAGTGATGTAGGAGATAGGATAGGCAGGGCTGGCAGGCAGAGAGAATATATAGGAGAAATCTGGGAGGAAGGAGGAAGCAACCAGAGAAGGAAGACTCCGGGACCAGCTACCCAGCTACAGCCAGCCACAGAGTAAGCGTGAAAGTAAGTAAGTAAAAGGAAAAGAAGTAAGAAAAAGAAAAAGCCCAGGGGCAAAAGATAGATGGATAATTTAAGAAAAGCTGGCAAGAAACATGCCAAGCTAAGGCCAGGCATTTATACTTTAGAATAAGCCTCCATGTGTGGTTTATTTGGGACCTGGGTGACAGGACCCCCAAAAGAGTAAAAACGAAACAACAACACTAGTATATGTGTTTGTGTGTATTTGTGAAGAGACACATGAGAGTGTGAAGACGCATGTTTGTGTGTGAAGATGGACATGTGTGAAGATGGACATGTGTGAAGATGTAGGTGCACGTGTAAAGATACTCAAATGTGTGAAGATGTGCTTGTGTATGTGAAGATGTGTGTGTGTGTGTGTGTGTGTGTGCATGCATGCATGCGCGTGCATGTAGATGCAAGCATGCCTTAGAGAGCATATATATGTCAGGAAAAACTTTCAGGAGTCAGTTCACTCCTGTTGTTCCTAGAATCAAACTCAGGTCATCACCAGGCTTACAGTTTTACTTCTTGAGCCATCTTGTTGGACCAGTACACATCTTGATTGACACCTTGCATTATATGACTTCTATATGCTACTATCAGTTAGATACAACATACCATGAAAGCTGAGACTATTCTTTTGTATTTCTAGAATTCAAGACAGAATAGATAGCAGAACATTCAGAAGCATTTTTGAGCTACAAACAACAAACAAAGAAATATCCTTGTACTTATTAATCTTTCAAATTAAATGCAGAACTCCCCATCCCCAGGACTTCACCTTCTCCTTTTCCATTCAGAACAATCAAAGATGGTAGCTTTTTTTTTCTCACCTTCCTTTACATGTTTCTGTTTGATCCAATGATGGCAAACATGAACTGTGTTCTAAGTTAAATCAATATAGCAAGCATTTATAAGTAACATCATTAAGGCTATAACAGTTTGTGCTCTCTAGTCCTAACTATAAGTAAACTGAAGTTCTCTGGATGGTGAAACACCTGATTGTGAGCAGTTAATTTTTTAAACACTAAGAAATACTGAATGAGACTTTAAGGCATAGACGGCAAGCTCAGAATATGCTGCACAAATGCTTCAGACTATCACATGTGGCTTTCACATCTTACCTGATCAAACAAACATCAGCTATAGTGGGACCACTATGTTAGATATCATCATTTACATTGTATCATTCAATCTAATCCTCCTTCATCCCTGTAGATGACTGTTGCTAATTTGCTAATGAGGAAACTGAGATAATATGAAGGTAAGAGTTGGGTCTCTCAAACTTAGTGCCTCACATTTGAAGTCCTGTATGACTTTCCTAATCTCTTCCTGATTCCTTGATTTATTGGAAGACAATTATGTGTCAATTATATATCACTAATCTTTAGCTTTTGGATTTGCCTTTCTGCTAAGCAATAAAGGTGATTTTGCAAGCCAACTTTTGCAAGAAGTTGTTGAATTCCCAAATGTTTCACAAAGACATTGAGTATTGACAGTTGAAAGTTTAAGCTATGGGTGGTGGAATATAACTGTAATCCTAAGAACTGAGGAGGCTGAGGCAGGCAGACCACATGCTTAAGGCCAGTGTGGACACCTTACTGAGATTCTAATTCAAGGTGAAAAATAAAAACGGTTGGCAGTCAGAGAGACCAGAGACTCACCTCTAAGCTGCAGGCAGAAACAGCAAGAGAGACCTTTCTCTAACAATTTGAAAGGGGAAAAATGACTCCTAAAAAAATGTCTTTGACCTCCATACACACAAATCCCCAATCTCTTGTCTCTTTCTATGTCTCTGTCTCTCTTTTTCACTAATAATAAATAATAATATTAAAAGTAACATTAAAAGAGACTAGAGATGTTGGCCCAGTGATGACGTATTTACTTAGAACACACAAGGCCCTGGTTTTAAAACTCAGTATTAACCATTTTTTAAAGGAAGAAAGAAGGGAAGAGAAAGGGAACGGAAATGGAGAGAGGGAAGAAGTAGTGATGGAGGAGTGAGTAGAAGAGGGAAGAATAGAAGCAGGATAGGACAGAACTGGATAAGGAGGGGAACAGGAAATCAGAGAGGGATGAAACAGAGGGAAGGTAAAAAGGAGGAGAGACTAGGGAAGGAAGAAAGGGAAGGTCTAAGTGATACTATATATAAAGCACTGTTGGAACTGTTCCTAGATTTTCATACCCAGTGTGGAAGCCCACACTTGTAATCTTACTGCTGAAGGCAGAAAAAGATCCCTAGAGCCTACTGATCAGTCAGATTAGCCTAATCAGTGGGCAACTCACTCTCAAGAATCAAGGTAGAGGGGTACTGGGGTCTGACACCTGAGGGTGACTTCTGCCCTCCGCATGCACGCACACACACACACACACACACACACACACACACACACACACACACACATGGGAATAAAATGAAATTATGTTCTAAAGTGTTAAGAAAACAGATAAACAAATGTTTATGTTTAAAAAAATCTAGACCCATGACTATAATTCAGTAAAAACTTTAGAATTATAGGAGGATATGGTAAAGTAGAACAGAGCGAGCTTCTGGTTAGTCTCTATGATCTCCTGGTCGGCCCCTGTTTGGAATTCCCCATTTTGCCTTTTTCCTCCAAACAGTGAGGAACTCTTGTGACAACTGGGTTTGCATTTGTCTGCACTCCACAGGATTCCTGAAGAACACCGAAACCCTAACTTTTGCTCTTTCCCTGCTTTCTGATATGCCTTTTGGGGTTTCTAATTTGAAGACATCTAAACACTGCATAAAATACAATTCAGGCTGTGCACTCACTTCCTTTTACTCCCTAAGAGCTATTTCCCTTCCCTGAGTTTACAGTAGCAGTCTGGAGGCCTGTTCACATTTACAATTTTATTAAATTAATATACATTCATGGAATCATTCACATATGATTATTTTGCTATTCATAATATATAATTTGTTTCTTCTGAGAAAACATTTTTGCTTTCAACAAATAACTGTGATAAAATACAATAGCATAAGATAGACTATATGAATAAGCTTTTCACTAAGAGGAAATAAAACACATTAAAAATATGGACTCTTCCATAAGAACTTCTTAAACATCCCTTCTAAAAAGATTATGTGAAGGCATTTTGATATCATTAAAACTTATGGAAGCTTAAACTAAAATAATATTTGATATGAAAATGGTTAGTTTGGTTGTTTATAGCTTCAGATTCATTGATAGCTTATTGTTTGAGCTTCTAGCTATGGCCTACTTTTTATTTTATGCTTTATTATTTATAAAATCCTATAGAGAAGTACTATTTCTCAAAAAATAATAGCAAAGATTTTTATCCCAACCATACTAAAATTTGACTTTCAGTGAATGTAAATTTTAGATCATTACTTTGAGAGTGATTGAGCATGCTTGGTAGAATTGGTAATAGCGAGAAGGTGCAGTGGTTGGGGAAAAGTAAGACGGTGAATATAGGAGTCAACAAAAGAAACTAGGAAACAAATCACAGTATTGTAGAATCCTTTCTGTTTTATTAATGTGATAGAAGTCATGGTGTGTGTGCAGGGGTGAGTGGAAATGACATAATCTTAAGTACATTTTCAAAGACTCCTTGTGGTGTTTGAATGAGAATGGCCCTCAGAGACTCATAGTTTTAGATATTTGGTCCCCAGTTGGTAGAACTATTTGGGAAGGACTAAGAAGTGTGGCCTGGATGGAGTAGGTGTGACCTTCTTGTAGGAAGTGTGTCACTGGTGGTTGGTTTTGAGCTTTCAAAAAGTCCATGCCAGGCCCA